>JANHFL010008417.1:177008-190552 GCA_032468155.1 Oxyrhabdium leporinum
GAGGGAAGGGGGACGGGAGGGGAGGGAAGGGGAGGGGAGGAGAGACTGGATCATCACAAACCAAGTAGACTGACATTTTGGATACAGCACAGGAGTTGGAATTAATACTAAGGGGTGGATGTGAACAGTTTGAAGATGGGATAATTGTTTGATATGTTTAGATTAATATCATGAGAAACCAGTCTGATGAAACATTCAGAATTATATAGTTCTCCAATTTAAAGGGAAACATTGTTCATCTTTTTGGAGGACAGAATAAACAACTTTTTTTTCTGGGAATAATTTGACCTGTTCCTGTTTCTAGACTACCAGATGCCAGCCAGATTCATGTTAGTGTTATAATATATCTGGTGGGAGTCATATTAGGGAAATCTGTTCCTTGGTTAATGATAAACCCACAAAGCTATGAGACAAGTGTTATATGTGGTATTCTGGATTAAAAATTTGGCAATGTAACATAATTCCATGCAGATGTTCAGTTTCTAGCTATGAATATTGTTATATTTTTACTGGCATAGAGTGTACTTCTGGGATTTTCTGCCTCAGATGGTAAAATGTCTGCATGTAGCTAGTCCTCGGTTAATGCTACAGTTGGGACCGGCAACTCCATTGTGAAGTAATGTGGTCATTAAGTGAAACATGAAATGATCACAATGTATTTATCATGATGTATTAGTTCCCCTGCAGTCATAAAGCTAATCATTTGTAGTCATTAACTGAGACATCACAGTCACATGATTTACTGCTAGAGATTGCATAACCATTTGTCTGAAATGGTATAGAGCAGTGATGGCTAACCTTTTCGGACTGAGAGCCCAAAGCGCATGCACGTACATCCCCAAAATGCAATATGCGCATGTCCCCTGCACATCTGCATGCATCCTCCGTGCATGTGCCCCACCCCCCGCATGCATGGCAGAGACCCAAAGACCAGCTGGCCAGCAGGAGGCGCACATGCGCATGTGCAGCAGAGCTGAACTGGGGTGACAGCTCACGTGCCCACAGAGAGGGCTCTGTGTGCCACTTCTGACACGCATGCCATAGGTTCGCAATCACAGATATAGTTTCCTGCCTAAGCAGGGGGTTGGACTAGAAGACCTCCAAGTTTCCTTCCAACTGTTATTCTATTCTGCTGACTTCTCCATTGACTCTGCTTGTCAGATGCTGGCTGTGAAATTTGCATATGCAATCACATGAGCATAGGATGCTGCAATGGTCATAAAATCATCCCAGTTGCAAAACCTCCAAATTGTGAGGACATGACTGTGAGTACACTGCAACTGTCTAATGTCCAAACACTGGTCATAGAGTTACTATTTCACCACTGTACCATTTCAAACTGTCTCTAAACAGGGCAGCTGTTAACCAAGGATTACATGGGGGGTGTCAAACTCAAGGCCCAGGGGCCTGATCCGGCCTGCAGGTTGCTTAGATCTGGCCCATGCGGTCACTCTGGAAACAGCAAATGACTGGCTCGCAGTGCCTCTGCCAGCAAAAACGGAGCTCAGGAGGGCCACATGCAGCCCTCCTGAGCTTCATTTTTGCTGGCAGAGGGTTGCAGGAAGCCATTGCAGCCGAAAACGGAGCTTGGGAGCCCATTTTTACTGGCAGAGTGCTCGGGCCACCACAGGGCCTCCAGACACAAGTGATGATGAGCTGGCCATACCCATCCTGGCCACACTCCCCCCGCTCCCCCCAAGATCAAACACAATGCTGACGCGGTCCTCAATGAAATCGAGTTTGACACCCCTGGATTACATATACCTTGATTTTGGGTGTCGTTATTTTAGCTAGAAAATGTGTTGAATCAACAGTGTTATTGAAGCCTTCCATATGATTCTCCTTTCTGAGGTATAGTTGACATCATTAAGGAGAACATTTTAGTGTTCCAAATATCCCCAAGAATTGACCACTCTTCTCAAACTGGTATGTTAATATTTTTAAAGAAACAAATGAAAATCTGTTATTGGGCTATTTTGCTCTTTTATTAGCTATTTTCTCTCTCTGGTATGTTTTATTGATTTATACTTAGGTTTTGTAACCTCACAATAAGGGTAGCACTTACTGTAAGATTATATAAAACACAATCTTGAAAGACTAAAAGTATGTTTCCCTCTTTTTTTTAGTCTCCAGAGAACTAGCGGGAATACTTTCCATGATTTTCCACCATCTGTGGGTTGAGTTATCTCTTATCAGATTGTTGCCAAGGTTACAGCTCTTACTCCTATCTCCCAGGACATTCCCACATATCTTCAAAGTTTTAGAGGACCATTGATGATACGGATTATTTGGGCCTTTTTAGTTGAATTTTAAGATGGGTTATAGTACTGATTGGTTGCACTTCTAGATGTTATATAGTGGGCTTGGGATGGGGATAGTGTGCCCATCCTGGCCCTCCTGGATCTTTCAGTGGCTTTCAATGCCATTAACCATACTATCCTTCTAGTGTGGTTCAGAGTTCGGAGTGAGGGAATGCTGTTTTCCAGTAGTTCTGTTCCTTCCTGTGTGGCAGATTCCATTTGGTCTTGGTGCTACTGGTAAGTCCTTCCTTAGGCCCGCCTTTTATGAGGTGCATCAAAACTCAGGTCTTTCACCTCATCAATTTAACATCTACAGGAGGCTTCTGGGGAGGTCCCTCAACACCATGGCATGTGATATCATCCATATGTTCAGCTATACATCTCCATCCCAGGTGAGGCAGATGATGCCTTTCAGGTGATTACCCAGTGTCGTTGGCTGCGAAGGCCTGCATGTGGAGGAACCAACTATGACTCAACTCTGGAAAGACAGAGTGGCTTTGAGCTCAAAATAAGAATGATAAATATTTGGAAACTTTCAAACTCATTGGAAATTCCAATTGGACTGGTAATCTTACATTTATTGGATTATCAAGAGATCCATGTTTCATTGGAATGATGTGCATTTATTTGTGTTTTACTTTTGGTTATATTTTATAGTAAGAAATTACCAGCCATGTACTTACAAACTGGATAAGTCACAAAGCAATTAGCCTTCCCCAACCCAATGTACCCAAGTGAATTAGCCCTTTGTCTTTTTTAAACATTATCTAAATGTTGCTTACTTGGATCAATGCTCAAACATTAAAAAACTAGTTAGGGAAAGCAGCATTTATTCAGAGCATGTTTGGAGTCTAAGAAAGAGGACAGGTGAAATAATTGGGAAAATCTAGACCGGAAATAAACAGCTGGTTAAATCAAAAAAGTGTCTTGTTGATGAATTATTACCATACTAAATATAACCAAGAAAGAACTGGTCTTAATTAGAAATATATTGACATGTTATAATAAGAATGCCTACACTTAACCAAGATAATTCCATAACCATTATATACAATTTAATTTAAAGTTTGTCAGTTCCATGGGAATCAACTGCCTTAGGTGTGCTGCCTTTACCAATAATGATCTTTTCCTTAAAGAATTTACACTATATAACACATTGCAAGCTGTTGTTTAGGTTTCATGTACACAAATGCCATTGAGATAAACATGTTGCCTCAAAATGTTGTTGGTTTCAACTCCCATTATCACACCCCATTGCCTATGCTGGACAGCGATATCTGGAGAGTTACATACATACATATTACTTAAGTAACACACATAAAGATGTCGATAAAGTAGCTCATGAATGGAAATCATTCAAATGAATTCATGCAGACAAATTAAGCACTCTTATAACTTGGTTTGGATTAATATTTTCTGTTCTGAAAAAATCTAACTGACCTTAATTATCTTTAAATGTGGGCCTTCTTCACTTAAGTATGTTAATTAGGTCATCGTGAGAGGATTAAGAATGTCATGCAAACAAGAAAACCTAATTAAAATTACTCAGCCACAGGTCTGACAAACCAGATTTTAAAAATACTTTATATTTCTTTCTGTCTGGAACAGATTAGATATATATTCAAATATGTTGCGGAAATGAATTCTACAGGCCCTCCCCTTCAATCATTTTTTCAAGGTAAAAAGTAGACCAAATTAGTAGGATAAGAACGTTTTTTCCTGCTTTAGAGAGAAGAAACATTGTGTACTGTACAATGTTTGAGATTTTAGCGCAGATTTCCCCATTAGAATTGCCCAAGTTTTTGGGAACTCCACAATGATCTCTGGGAATTCTTGAATTATAAACCCACCCCTAAAGCATTGTTTCTCAATCCCTGCAAATTTTACCATGTGTGGGCTTCAATTCTCAGAATTCCCCAGCCAGCATGCTGATAGGTATGACACTTGGTAAAAGTTGGTAAAAGTTGAGAACCACCGCCCAGGGCACTGAACTGTGGAAGTCTATCAGGTTAAATACCTCAAAAAAGAAGTGAGTGTTGACACATTTGTATCTAAAGCATCTCATATAGTTAAAATCATTGTAAGATAGGATTCTAAATGCTTGTTTTAGGAATTTTTTGGAAAAAGGATTTCTATGTTCCGGAACTGCTTGTAAGACCTAGCAAATGAAAGAAATTCATATTCACTGTAGACTGTCAAATGCCTGAATCTTCCAACACCAGAATCACAATTTTTATCAACTCTCAGCCAGGCCACAATACCCATGACTCCATTTGTCTTTTCTAAGCATTCGTTTCTTTAACAATATCCTTATTTATCATTGTCATATAAGAAACCCAGTTTGCTAATTTTAAATGTATAGAATCAGGTTGTGGTTATTCAGAACTTGGCTTTAGTTATTTAATATTAAATTGTGTTAGCATTATGATTGGTCACCATTAAGTTATTTTAGCAAAGAACTAGGAACAGTATTAATGGCACCTTTGCATTTCATATCCATAATACTGTTAAAAACAAAAAGCAAACAAATGAGATAGCAACAGCCAATAAAAAAACACATTCAATTATTTCAGTCACAGCAGTGTTTATCCCAGCCCTGAATAAAAACTTTTCTCAGAAATACGAGGGCGAGGGGGAGGGGGGGTAGCATGGAAAGATAATTTCTGCCTGGTGGAGTAATAAGGGATTTCTCACACACACATCTGAGGATCACATCACAGAAGGAAAAGATTAAATTCCTTTGCACAACTAATGCAATCTCAAGATTATAATTAATATTGTTGGCATTTTAAAAATACTGCAGCTAAATGCATTTTACATCAAGTGTTCCTTAATTTTTCTAAAGTTGTCAGCCTTGGATTTCCAATGACGTTTATGGCAATGGGAGAAAATTTGACTTTCTCCCACTACTTTGGGTTCTCCCAAGTTACCATCTGTTGCAGTTGTTCAGTCACTAAGTCATGTCCCACTCTTCGCAATCTCATGGACCACAGCACACCAGGTCACCCTATCCTCCACTATCTTCCCAAAGTCGTGTTCACTGAGTCAGTGACACTATCATCTCATCCTTTGCCATCCCCTTTTCCCTTTGCTTGTAATCTTTCTCAACATCAGGATCTTTTCCAATTGGTTCTCTCTTCCCATTTGGTAATCAAAGTATTGGAGTTCGGCTTCAGCATCTGTCCTTCCCAAAAACATTCAGTGTTTATTTCTTTTAGGATTGACTGATTAGTTGTCTTCTAGTTGGTAGTTTTCCTGATACCAGATAAGAATGGGAACTTTAAAAAACATAGACGGCTCTCCCCCTAGGAAAAGGTGATCCTCTTCTTCCACTTCCATTCTATTTTCATGATGGAGTTAACTGTTCATACAGAATATTTCTTTCCAATTGTTCATATCCTTATATTTGATGTTTGTCATCACGATCTCATTTACTGTGAATTGGAACACCACTGAGATTTCAGGTACAGTATACGCTGCCATCCAATTTGCTATTGAATAACTTGATTGCCTTAAATTAATACTAACACTGTCAGTGATGAAGTGTTCATGTGCTTTCTTGACTAGTACTAATTCAGCCTTACTGTGATTAAGGCAGAGGTTGGCTCCAGATCCATCTCTGTCCATTAGCAGGATTTTTCTTCCTAAAACTCTCTGCTTCTTAAGCCATGTAAACATATTTCAGAATCAAATAATATTTAAATGCTAGTTCCATGGTTGTCTAAAATCTGAATTTACAATCTTTTTCTCGGTTATATAATATATGTTGTACTGCATAATAGAACTGTACATAAAGTATATATTGTCGTATCACGTAATACCTAATAGTGCTATCCTTAATCAAAGATGTATTAGCTAGAGAATATAATGTATTTATCACTTCACAGGCAAAAATAATTATATATCAGGAAGATAATCCCATAGATCTGCTCAGCTGGACAAAATATAACAGTAGGGGAGCTGAAAAAAAGGTGGAAAGGTGGAAGCAAGAGAAAAAAAACTCCTATGAATATAAGCTTCCTCCATATTAGTAACTTTCCCACATCGGTAGTGCAAAACTGAAGCCAGCCCTAATTTTCAACACATTGGGCACATTCATATAAAGGTCTCAATCAGGACATGTTTATTCACAGTTAAGGAAAAAAAAGTGAGTCTGTTTTCGTGTAATTTTAAACCGTAGTCAAAATGTTTTATTAAGAAAATAATCACTTAGAGTTGGTCATGAGTGAAAAAGCCTATAAGCCTAACTAAATGTATCACACCATAGTGTAATATTTTACCAACATCAATTAATCAATCAGCTCTAAACATAAATTTTTATCACTCTCTTCCTGGGCAAAATGTTAAAAAGCTGCCAATGCTACTTCAATCAGCCTAATATCACCTTGGCTAGTCATAGGCCAGTTTGAAATTGGCTATTCAAAGATGGCCCTCCCATGGTCCCAAGCTCAAATTTAAGCTTGTATATTCTGGTGAAATATGGGATGAGGAAGCAAGGAATCAGGCAGCAAGAAACTAATCCTCAGTATGCAAAGAAAACATCTGAATCATATGAGAGTGAAATTCCACATCCCAAGCCATGCCGGTCCCCTGCTCTTCATTATTGCTATTGCACTTGAGCATATCTTCTGCTGTCTTTCAGAGTAACAAAGGGGAAAAAACTCATCCCCATCTTAGAAATTATTCATAGCATGGAGCCAGATGGAAGATAGGAATAGTACAGCTTTGAGATAGAATTTTACAATACTTTTATTATTGACATTGTATTTATGTGTATGGTATGTACACAGGGTTCATTGGTTGATTGATTGATTGAACTATATACTAGATCACATACCTCCACTTATATCCTTATGTTGCAAAAGAAAGAAAACTTCTTTTTCAGAAGCCATGCTGGTTCAACAAATCATGTTCTTCTCATTAAACTTAGAATAATTTAACAGTTTAATTTAGTGGCTCTTTCTTCCAGTTAAAACTCAGCATTGGAGTAATGTGCTTGTAATGTCATGGCTTTTCCTTAGATTTTATATTGGACATAGCATTGTCTGTATTGAGCTCATTCAATAATATTAGAAATAGTAATATTAGAAATAGTATTGAGATGTAAAGAATTCAATAAATTGTAAACAGAATTTTTTAAACTTTAGATTGACAGTCTCAGAACTTCATTTCTCATCTGTTCTGATTAAATACTGAAACTGGTTAGTTTAAAAATGGTTATGTGGTTATTTAGTGTCTTCCATTATGAAGACTGATGTAATTATTCCATTTCTCTGTATACCTATTCTCCTTTAGCAGCCTTTCGACTCATTTGATATTTGGCAATCCAACCAGTCTCATAACTAGCTTCCTGCTTTGCATTTGTAGTGCAATGTTCTATATGCTATTGAGGAGTATTGTTGCTATATGAGCTCGCTCCCAATAAGTTGAAATATACACACACAATGAGAAATATATCTTCATTAATTGTAACTTAGTCACATACTCTTCAATTCATTCTTAACCTTCCTTATTCTCAGTTTTGTTAGAATTAGAGTTTCCTCCTTCAGCTAAATCTTATATTTTTGTCTATATTGTGTCACTTTTGAAGGAATCATCTGTAAAAATACGATACGTAACTGCTTTCAGCTGAATGCTAATCAGCAAAGATTTCTTCTTCATTTCTTAATTTCCAAAGATTTTTTCTTGCAGCTCTTAATTCTAGTTCCCAATGTATATGCATACATATATGCATACATATATTCATACCTCCTCATGCATTTTCTCCCCATCGTTTGCATTTACATTTGAATCCCTCTCTAAACTCAATTCAAGTTTGTCTATTTAAGGCTGACAGAATTTCAACAAAAAACCTCTTGTGTATCTATCCCAATGGGTTAAAGAGCGTCTTGTTCTTAAATGCTTTATTATCAATGCTTCATTAGAAACTATGTCACAGATTATGTCAATCTGGAATACTTTTTCTTGCCAAAAAGTAAAGACTTTCAAGCTGTGCATTTCTTACCTTCAACTTTCCAATCTGTTTTTGGAATCTCAATCAGTTCTTTAAGGAATGCAAATGATACTTCTCCCTTTAGCCCTGTAACAAGCTACTGGGAAATTCACTTGCATAATCTCTGCCTGTTTGTGCATGTATTGTAATAATAATTGGCACTAAAAGAATAGGAAACATATATTTTCAAAAACTCATAGATCTTCCTGGCCTTTCAATCAATTCTTATCTCCAAAATAATCAGTAAGATAAATGTAATTATATTAAATATGTCAGTGGTTTGAGTTTTTAACTGTAAGTAGATTCACACTGTGCCATGATTTGTCGAACCAATGAACATTGATTAGTCATTTGTAATATTAAGTGTACACTGTGGTTATAAGGGTAGGTTCACAGTATATTTAATACCATATTGGCCTATCAAACTCCTATGGGGTCCATCCCATAGATTAATTATATGCTTTGTAAATATGTCCTTCACGTTTTAAAGCTCGTTCCAATAGTTAAATGATAATCATTATTACTACCCTTATTATTATGTATTCTCGCCACCACCATCCTCAGCCATCATTTCTCCAGCAGCACTCAATTTTATTTTAGTACATTTAATAAGTAACTTATTAAATGCCTAGCACTATTGCCATCTTAAAAGAATGGCTCATTATTGTTGTAGGATGTAGGTAACATCTGGAAGAAGCCTTAGCATCTACATAATATCAAGTTATTTCATGGGCTTGTGGTAGAGCAAAATCACTATAATGTTTCTCTATATGTATGATAACTTAATGCTTCTTTTTAAGCATGCATAACTATGCTTGGATGCTGTGGGTCTGTTATCTTGTGTTTCCTTCAAGTCCCTGGACATTGACACCACCTCCTGGGAAACCCTGCTACAAGATTGATTGACATGGCGCATGTTGATCCACCAAGGCTGCCAGACATTTGAAGACAGAACAACTACAGCACAAAAGAAGCGAGCACTCCGCAAAGCCAGAGCTGCAAATGCTGCAACAATGGTGCCCACTCGTCTGCCCAACATGTGGCAGAACATTCCATGCCCGTATAGGCCTTACCAGCCACCTGTGGACACACCGTGGACAGCCCACAACCCGTTAGATGTCAAGGTCCTCTTCGAACATGATAGATGAACATCAGCATCATCTTGTGTTTACAGTAGGCATAGGAATCAGATGATGAATCTTCAGTGCTGTGGAATGATTACTGTCCATGCCCTTTCCCACAATTAACACCAACTCCCAGCTCCTACTTGCTTTTTGCTTAGAGGACTGAGGGGCAAAAGCTTTGTTTTTTTCTTTTTTTGCTTCATCTTTTACCTTATGAGGCAAACAGCAAATTAGAAGAGTGATTTTTATCAGAAAAATTATCTGGAACAAAGGTCAACCCCTTTCCTTCAGTCTCTGTCCATGTTGTTATTCCCTTTATGCCAGAACGTTCTGAATGCATTGGAATTCTATTCCCATCTGACTTTTTCTCCTGCATCACAAATAATTTGGCCCCAAATTAATCATCAAAGTCTTGAAATGCTACCAGAAAGCTGCTTATTTCCCAACCTGTCTGAATTCTTTTCAAAGAACAGTTAAAATGGATGTGTGTTGACTACTTTCTGATGTAGAACAAGAAACAAACACATCTCTCTGATGAAGTGACATGCTCCTTTCCTCCCTTCCTATCTGGTGGGAAAGAAAGCTACATTTCCAAGGCATGAAGAAAAAGAAAAAGGAAGGCAAATATTTCAGGGCTTCTAAAGTTTCCAGCATTCTCTGCATTCATGACTAATAATATCAGGTTGACATTTATTTTCCCCCCCACCCTCCTTCTTTAATTTCCAAACTCCAAGTCAGTGGACTGGATGTTCCTATATGGGAACAAAGTTTCCAGATGCAGGGACTAAATCTATTTTCATTGGCTGACTTGAAAAAGCATTAATAGCGCTATTGAAGAAAACAAATAGGTTTTATCAGATTTGTTAGCAAAGTCACATCCCATATTACCACATCATCAAATTATCAAGGGCTTATTTCACACCAAAGCCAAAATGTACCTTCAAAAGTACCTTCATCTGGAAAGTTCCATGGCCAGGACAATCAATGACAGGAGAGGGCTTTAATGCAGATGGTGAGATGCATGTATTTCAGCAAAAAAAAAAAGACCAAATGTCAGTCTCTGCCAATTTGATTCTGGTACCAGTAAACTAAACCACCCTGCCTTGAAACTGAAGAGACATGTCACTTGACAAAGCCTGGGGTAATCATTGGACTGGTATAAAATTTCATGAATACACTTAGACAGAGCTCTATAATCCTGGATTTTATTCTGGAAACAATTTTCAGTTGTTTGTTGATCTGTATTATGTATTAACTGTTATTGGGATTGAACATCACATTAAATTACCATGAAGTTTGTTTGGTTTTATACTGTATACTGCATTAAACCAGCCATTGTGATTCAAACGGCATGATTTATGACTACCATGTTATACATCTGATTGATTAATTGATTACATTCTGTTAAATAAAGCAAAATGGTGTAATGTGATATATGAACAAAATCTGTATGTTGTTACTCTATAATGAATCACTGTCTATAGCCAAAGACGTTATTCATAAACCCATATAAATACTATTGACTTAATATCTATTGTCTCTGAACCAAATAAAATATTGTGATAAAAATTTATTCTTTATTTTCTCTCCATGCTTACTCAATTTAATGGCCAAAACATTTGATGAGATTTGCATAATATGAGCCTCTACTTATGGAGTAACCAAGGAATGTGTGAATATAGTCTTCTAATGGTCATTTTCTTCATTCTTCCAAGCTTCCTACTCTCCCATTGTATTTCATAAGGAAACACCATGTTGGAAGTATAGGAAACCAGGGAAGCATCACAATGAAGGAATAATGTGCAACAAACAAAAACATTGAAGCACCTTACACCATTCTTCAACAATAAAATAAGTTTAAAAAAATCACTAAAATAAATTTTAAAGCGATTTCAAAGAGTCTGAGAACAAGGTAGATAGAACTCTTTTTCTGCAGCAAAAGAACACTACTTAAAACTCCAAGGCATATTTCAACATAGCAATAATTTTATGTATTTTTATATTTCTAAGCAGATTATGTAAATTTGAAAGTTCTTTGCATCACCAGATTTCTTATCCAATCAGAACAAAACCTAGTAATCAGTACTGAACATCCTTCTGGATAATAGCTGCAGGAAATATTCATTTTTCTTCTGTTAATATCTATCAAACAATTTTTTATAATGTCATTTACCCTCAGCCATATTTGACCGAACCATTAAATATTCCATCTTCAACAAATAGTTACAAGATACACGGACAAAGACACACATATACACACCACTAAAGGTAACATTTCAAACATGTTCTTTTAAACCATTTACACATACTTAATTAATGGAAATTAAAGAGAAATTTAATTGCTTCATTAGCTATATGGGAACAATTCTGCCCTTGTTAAGAGAAACCTGCTGGTTCAAAATGATTTGTTAATTGGCTTGTCAGTCAGCTGTGAATTAATTTTTCATACCAGTTATAACAATAAACCTTTCTTTCTCTTCTTGCTCCAAAGGAACATATAAAAGGACAGTTTTATAGCTTTCAGAGCGGCATGAGAAATGTGGCTTAAAATCAGATTCAGAATTTCTTATGAACACTTATAACATTTGGAATAGGTTTAAAAATAGGTTGCAGAGATAGATTTAGTTTCTTTTATAATATATCTCAACTTGTTAGCACAATGACTATATTAACACATGGACTATAGTTAATTTTCTTCAATATTAGAAGACATTAAGTTCATCCCTCACTAAGAAGAATGGACTCATTCTCTGTCACCCTGAATGGCAGGACCTGAATAAATTGAAATTACAGGGAAATATATTCAGATTAGATATTAGGAGAAATTTTCTTATAGTAGGAACCCATCAATCAGTGAAGTAGGTTGTGTCATGAAATGGTTAAGTTCCTTTTTATTGCAGGGCTTCAGACAAGAAGCTGGAAAGCCATATGTTCAAAACACAGATCAGGGACTTGGATAATACTTACATTGTTTTCATATAGCACATTACACTTTCACTATAATTTGTTTCATTTTGTATATATTTTGTAAACTCAGCCACTGGAATCTGTGAACCATGAGCAATAGCTTAGCCTATGTGAACTCAGCCAGTTGTGGTTTATTCAATAAGGCATGCATTGCATGATGTTAAGTTATAATGTGGATTTTGAACCATTAAAATAAATTAAATTGGCCAAGTTACGCATACCAAAGAGCCATGCCAATATGAATTAGATTATTCATAGCAGAGTAGGACTCTCTGGAGGTCCTTATCCAAAATGTCAAGAACTATTTGTACGCAAAGCAGAAATCTGGCTTTTCTGGAGAGGAGGGTAAAAGTCAGCTTGTTATTGCTTGAGATCTTGAGCCTGATGAGTCTGTTTGTTCCTAGAGAAATTTTGAAACAGAAAGTTCACTTGTGGGATTGAACTGAAGATATTTCTCCTAAATATCTTATATTGAACATTAAAAAATAGTCTATTATATCAAAAGATTATTTATTGCCTGCAAAATAATTCCAAGAGATCAAGAAATACTGAGCTTTCAAATTCTATTTATTTTAGCTTAACACGTATACCATAAACAAGTTACATTATGTACTTCACTTGCCAATACTTACTCCTAAGTAAACTCCAGGGAATCCAGTGAAAGTAATGACTTGGTACTCTGCTAGCTATGTTCTGTGGAAGGCAAGCAGCATGATTCATCTCACTTAGAGAAGTTGGCATGTATCCACTCAAGTCCTGACATTCCATCTTACTTTAATGCATTTCTTTTTATACTTAAAGGTTTTACTAAATCTGCTACAATTTGTAACAACTGAGAACCACTTTGTCCATTTATATTATTTTCTGCTGGACCACTGGACCAAATGGACCAGCTTTCAAATTGTTTACTTACCATAAACTGAAATTCATCATCTTCCAGCAACAACATGAATACAATGTCAATCAACACAAATCAACAACATTAAAAAATACTGAAAATGTTTTGTGAATTTGTTTGATACCCATTTATATTCTACAAAAGATGGCGACTTATCACATCACATGCAGAGGTGAAATGTAGCCGGTTCGCACCGGTTCACATGAACCGGTAGGGAAAATTTTGATTGGTTCGGAGAACCGGCAAATATCACCTCTGGCTGG
>JANHFL010008417.1:207173-217937 GCA_032468155.1 Oxyrhabdium leporinum
TTTGAACCGCTAGATTGAATCAGCAGAAGTGGCCTGCAGTTCAACACTCTAACCACTGCGCCACCTAGGCTCTAATCTCCTCTGTTTTTTTGAAACACAATCATCACTGTATTTTTATGATTAGCTAATACCAAATAGACAATGATATTAGGGAACAGATACAGAAATAGTGTTGAAGATAAAAGGGAAAGCCTAACATCAAAAAGAAATAAACAGTAATCATACTCATTAGACACAGAGATATATTTTATGCCAGAAAGGATGGGAAAACATTCAGAAAACAAAGATTTAACAATAATATTCTTGTAAATCTTCTGAATTGGCTGAAATATTTTTTCTGCATTCCCAGGGATGAACAGTATATCTATCTATAGAGCATCAGTCACCAAACTCTAATCACATCATAGCTTGACCACTACAACATGCCCTACGTGGACTTGTCTTTGAAGACCACTCAGAAGCTTCAAATGATTCAAAATGCAGCAGCACATGCTGTGGTGGGCATGCCTCAATATGCCCACATGACACCTCTGCTTTGTGGCCTGCACTGATTGCAATTAAAATGCTGGCTATTACCTATAAAGCATTTTATGACAAATTTCCATAGTTTCTATTCAGTTGGTATGTGCTCCAAGTCCCTTACATTAAACAGTGCCATCAAGATCTAGGAAGCATGTTTTCTGTTGCAACACTTGGTCTCTACAATGGGATCTCTCCTGAGATCTATGTGGCTCTCATCCTGATGGTGTTCTGGAAGGACTTGAAGGCCTGGCGATTCTCTCAGGTCTTGGGTTACGGTGATTGTTAAATGTGTTCCTTTTGCATTAAATGGTCAAATCCCATCTTCTTTGTCTATTTTGTGTGGTGCTTTTGTCTTGCTTTTTACTATACTGTGAGCCATCCAGAATTATTTCAGAGTCAAGCAGCACCAAAATATTTTTTAAATTTTTTTTTTATTATTATTCTATGTTAAGACTTTTCCTTGAAGAAACTTTTGTTTGAAAAATGAGACAAATGACTTCAGTGAAACATTAGTAGAAAATGATGTAATTAAAAAGGAACACATTTAAACAGTCTCTAAATATTCATAATTAGAGCTGTCATCTTGCTAAGTAATTCACCTTTGACTTTTGCAGCTTTTTTCAAACTGTATGTCAGGAACAATGAATTCAACAAAACCAGGTATGTGACAGACCTAAATCTTTCAGAAACAATTGCAGGCAAGTCAGATAAGTTCTATTCAAGCTATCAATAGTACAAAAACTCCAGACACATCCTATTGAAAAAATGGGCAAGAACTTAACTCATTATTTCATATAGCTTGCTGAAAATATTTTTATATGGATTGTGCAATACATCTCTATATTATGCATCTCTGTGTGTAGCATATAGCCTTTAATGGCCTGGAATGGCTGCTGTTTTGCTGCTTTAATACAGAAAAAGGAAAGAGAAAAAGGGGAGAAGAATCTCAATTTTGGACTTGAAGTGTAGGCGTGCTATCGGGAGGGTTGATGAGCTGCTCTGACTGCTAGTCAGGGTTCCAGTGAGTCAAAAGGAGAGAACATTCCTGTTGGGCAGCCTTCTATAGAAGGATGGGACTATAGCCTTAAGGGAGACACTTACTTCCTCAGTTGCTGAATGCTAAAGTTGATGCTAGTGTGTGAACCAGTTATTGGTTCCTGGGTTGGAAAGAGAGAAGAAAAGTCAACAAGTGATTTCCCTGGAAAAAAGAAATGAAGTCCCAGTTTATCCAAGGTCCAAAATGGGAAGCTCCAAGGAAGAAGTGAAGTCTTCCAAGCGAGGTTCTACCCCCAACAGATGAGATGCGAACAATAATTGGTCGAGAAGATCCAAGGAAAGGAGAAGATCAAAGCCAAGCACACTTATCCATAAATCCAGCACATTTCTTTCTTTACCCTCTCTTGATAATGTCCAAAACAGAGGAAGGAGATGGAGTGAAGGAGGAAGATGTTAAGCATTTAGGAGAAGAATAGTTTCCAGAAGAGAAAACAAAGATCAGATACTGAGTAGAATCCACATATTTGTAAATAGTTGTAAATACCTACTGTAAATAATTTTGTTATATATAATAGTAAAATTAAAGAAGCATAAAAGCCTTTACTTTCTATGGTTTCTCTGTGCTGACCACCATCCTTGTAACCCTAAATACATATCCTGTTCTAAAAGAATCCAGACACACCATCATATAGTGCTGTGATAAAAATCTCTGCTAATCACATAGCAGTAAGATTGAGCTAACAAGATGAATGAGTAGAGGTATGAAATCTCCTTTTTTTAAAAAAAAAAAGCTCTGAATCTGCATACCTACATTTTTAACTTAGTCCAATACTTAGTAATTCTCAGTCACACCATCTATCATCTGGGGAGATGGCTTTACTAACATCCTTCCTACTAACTTTACCATGTGCTTTTCTCTCAAGTAAAAGGGAAACACAAAAAAGAATATATGTATCTACCTCCTGATCCTTAAGTTAAGCATGTGACTAGGGAACTCAACTCTTCTTCCTCCTCCAGTGTGAGAAAAGAGGCCAATCTCACAAGGGACAAACAGAATCAAGCTTTATTAAAAAAATCAGAGAAAAGGCAATCACTTCTTTTTTAAGTTTCAGTGGTCACTTGCAAAACAATAATTGATACAGGAGATAAAAGTAAAAATATGAAAATCACAGGCAATACTATAATGAACTTCAGTAGAAAAATCACAGGAAATACACGGAAAAATATAAAGCTCTGAACAGACTATAAAATGGCATTGGTATAAAATCACTGAACTTGCATAGAAAAAATAAACATCAGAGACAACAAAGTAAACTAAAAAAAATTTAAAAACACATGCATGCAATCAAAATAAAAATATTCTCACATAGCTAAACCTCAAAGCTAAACAGATTACCTGAAGCAAAAGTCTTCCCCTTTCTTCCTTCTTCATTTTTTAAAAATATATTGCAACTATTTTTCAGAGGCTCAGGAGTGTTGCCTAACTTCTTTACCTACCTTTACTTTTTCCTACTCCCCAGGACACAGCTTTTGTTTTGGTTTTTAAAAGACACAAATGCTATTCCTATTATAAAAAGGGGCAGCATCTGGGTGAACATCCTGCTTTTGCAACATGATCTTCAACCATGCCTCAATCAGACAGAACTAAATGTCTAAGCCTACCTCCCATGAGGATTGAAAGTGGGCTATTCTCACAATAGGTACTTGCCAGTTCTATATATTATTTAACCATTATAACCATGGTTATAATGCAGAGAAAATTAAGGAAGTCTCAGTTTAAGCAGAAAGTAAATATTTTAATTTCTATTTCCTCCTGTGCTCGATCTGTACATTGGTAAGTAATCTTCAGATTATACAAAGAACCATATATTTCAGGAGCACCATATATTTCCAATGGCTGCTCTGAGGAAAAGCAAATGTGCTGAGGTCATGGAACTTCTCAGCATTTGGAGAAGTAGATGAATGCAACAGTATTTTAAGGTGAGCAATGTGTTTTTAGCCATATAAAGCTCCTTCTATTCAACTGGGATGTTTAGTTTCAACAAGGTCAATTGTGCAAATATTTGAGCAATAAGACTTTTCAACACAATCCAAGCTTACATTGCACTAAGCCATAATATGATTTGCATGATTTTGGTTGTTTAAAAAAGTACACACATCCAGAGCTTCTGATTTAGTGTGATTTGTGAAGCAATACAATAATAGGTACCTGGAGAATAACAGTAGCAAGTTAATTTATAACAGCCATTTATCTTTGCTGTTTCACCAGAAATGAAGCACATGCTAGTCTTTTAAAATAACAAGGTATTGGAGCATCCTTATTGTATTGACCAGTACAATATTTTACTCCATCTTAAGGTAGTACAATTACTCAATATTTTTTAATAAATAAACTATTACATTTGTTATTTACTAGTATCATCCCTTTGAAAACATCAATTTTTAATGCTCCTATATTGTAGGAAGTTAAACTGTAGAACTGGGGGGTACTGTTTGTGCTTGTTTGTGCTAAAATCCTTGAAAATCATTTTGACCAAAGGCTCTGAGAGAAGTGGAAAAACTAATGTACTATGCAGAACAACACTGAAAATCCATGCCTCTACACAAGCCATGACTTTACATGATTTTACATTTGAACATGGAACCCTATGAAGATGGGGGGAGGCTACTCATTGGCTTAGCAGTTACCATGGATGACTCAAAGCTGTTGATTAAAACCAACCGTACCAATTTGCTTACTGATTCTATGCCTAATGTTCTGGTGACTATGAAAGCAGCAGTAGGGCAATAGGTTGGCAAGAAAAGTAAGTAGCCAAAGATGACATATTTCAATTGGGCATTGGGTTTTCCTGCGTTTCAATGTACTAGGTCTATTCTCAATCTTATATGATAGTTTTCAGGAAATAAATGGTAATTGTGCTGCTGATTTTCAACATTGATATTGCTGAAATTAAATGACATTCACAAAATATTTGGGGGAGGAGGGGGAAACACCAAAAAGATTTTCAGGGCTGCATGCAGTCATGGGCAGGTGATTATATTGTGCAATCACTTTTTCCTTGAGGCCATCAGCCTACAGTTCTATAAGATTACATGATGTTCCACATTGTAAGCAGGAAGAATTGACAGAAAACATATGCTGACCAGTGGTGGAATCTAAATTTTACCACCACCAGTTCTATGGGCATGGCTTGGTGGGTGTGGGTTTGTGGGGGTCATGTGACTGAGTGGGCATGGCCAACTGAACGTCACTGACAGCAAGGTGGGGCAGCACCAGGCAGGCTTCCACGCATATGCGTGGATGAAGCCGCGCAGCGAGGCTCGACCAAGCAGTCTTTCAGGGCCTGTTCCGCTCCATCTCTGCTCTCTGGGGCAGCAGCTGCTTCTCTCTGCAACGCTGCTGCTCTTGCTGGGAGAGCGTCTTGTGCAATTTAGTAGCTGTGAGCCACCGCTTTCCTCTAAGTCCCATCTGGAAAGCGCTGCAGCACAGACAAGCAGCAGCCACGTTGAATGCTGTTTCTCTCAGCCACAGCACTTTCCAGATAGGACTTAGAGGACCCAAAGTGGCGGCTCATGTCTTCTAAATTTCACAAGACGCTCTCCCAGCAAGAGCAACAGCAGAGAGAACCAGCTGCCGACCCGGAGAGTACATGGAGCGTCTCCGAGAGTGACCCAGGCTAGGCAAGGCATGGAAGAAGCAGCTGCAAGATCTCTGCAATGGTTTCTGAATGGGTCCTCTTCCCATGGCCCTTTGGCCTAGTGTGGCAGGCTGCAGCCCAAATAAATTGCTTCAGCCCGGGAGAGGCGTAGTTTGAGGGCAGAGGGGGGGGGTGCCATGTGGGTGGAGGCTCTGGACAGAGCAAGGCCGGAGCCAGGGAATGGTGCATTCCACAACCCGACCTAAGCGAAGGGCGATTGGGTGGAGGCTCCAGACAGAGCAAAGCTGGAGCCAGGGAATGGCGTGTTCCCCGACCCAGCCCAGGCAAACAGCAAACGGCAATCGGGCGGAGGCTCCGGAGCAAGGCCGGGGCTGGGGAATGGCGTGTCCCTGGGCCCTGACCCAAGGTAAAGGGCGAGTGAGCAGCATGCTTACCTTTGGTGAGCAGAGCGGGCGAGGCGCGGAGGTGAGGCACAGAGATTAGCTGGGCTGAATGACGAAGACGCGATACATAGGGCGGGGTGGGGTGGGGTGGGGTTGGGCAGGGCGAGGCAAGTGAGCGGACAGGCGGGGCAAGCAGTGAACTGGCAGGCGAGCAGGGGTGGAGCCAGTCAGAGGTGGTATTTGCCGGTTCTCCGAACTACTCAAAATTTCCGCCACTAGTATGCCCAAACCAATTCTAACACACTAGATTTCACCTCTGATGCTGACCTTCGTGTATTGTCATTCAGAAATAATACTCTAAAAATACACCATTTGCAGTGTCTTCTCAAAGTAGATATGAGACACATAACAGGATCCATTAAGAGAAGCAATCATTTTCATCATTATAAATAATTGTCATAATTTGATGGTAATTTTCACTTAACATCTGGTGGCCTTTGATGCTGACAGTTAGGCTAGCAGCCTGAACTCTTGTTACATCATAAAACCTTGCACCTTAAAATACATTAATCCACTGTATCTCCTCAGAAGCTCAAAGACCATCAGAGCAGACAGGCTACCTTCACCCAATGAACAGATGTATCTGTCTTATTAGGGAACTTAATGAAATCAATCTGAACAACAATGGCAAGACACAGAAAGAGTTGTGCTTGTAGATCTAAGCGCCAAAAGTCTCGAAGGCGTAGAAGGGGGCAGAAGAAAAAGAAATCTTGCAAAAGACAACTGATCAGTAAGAACAATGGTAACCACAGCGTCCTTGCTCTTAATTTATACTATTTATTACCTTATTTTTGTATGATTTAGGTTATTCCCTCCGAATTGGCAGACTGGTTTGCAATTCATATATTTTAAGGATAAGATGATACATTGAGGTTGGGTCACATGTGAACTGAAGAGATGTGCTAATATATCTCAAAGCAAATTTTATTATCACTATTCATAATAAGTTACTTTTAGAATAGTTGCCAAAAATATTTCAGAATGTCATCATTCTGTGACAAATCCAGATTTTCCTTCTTTGTTCTAGAACCTCCGTGTTCCAGAACATAATGCTTATTCCTTATTTCAGAATAGCATGGTACACTTAGAACACTAAAGAACATGGTATGCTAAGCAAGATGTTATTTTGTGCAAGAATTTAAGAACTTGAGCTAATGAAATGACATCACAAACTCAAGCCAAGCCATGATCAGAACTGTCATGACTAAGATGGAGAACAGTTGTCCTTCCTTTACACCTTGTTTTCAAACAAAGTTGCTGCAAGGTCACAGGGGGTGAAAAAAGTGGAGAACAGAAGGAGTCGCCTCTGCACAATTACACTTGCAGCTGTTCCTGTACCCTGTATTGTTTTCTGGAGGACTAATGGCTGCTTAACCATAAGCTAACCATTATTCCAGGTTCGGATGACATGCTAAGCCACGTCCAGAACTGCTTAACCATGGACAAAGCAAGATTACAGATTGTGATTAATGGGGTCTCAACTGACAATGAAGTGCCCAAGTTTCCAGGTTCAGATGAAACGGTAAGCCAAACTATAATATGGCTTAGCGTGTCGTACGAAGGTGGTTTATCACTACACATCAAAAGTTGTCTTGATTTGTTATATGATAGGTGAACTCTCATCTCTGAGGGGTGCACAGATTTCTAGGGCAGAGACTATAAGAAAAAAACTAATTTCAAGCATGTATACACATCCTAAAGTATAGATACACCTTGTCCTTCTTCCCCCTTTGTCCTCCTTCCTCTACGCAATCTTGAACAGTGGGGGGGTGCGGGTGCTGGGGTGGGGGGAGGAGATCCAGAAAGGGATGCTATGGAGCAGCAAGAAGTTTTTTTAAAAAAGACGCTGTTTCCCAAAATGCCAGTTGAGAACCTAAAAGTAAAACTGCAAAGAATTTTCAATAAAAGTACCAACTAGCCAACCGCCACAATTCAGCCTTTCTTCATGCTATCTACTGAGGCACAACTATGATTTAATGTTTAAAAATAAATTAAAATAAAATTTAAAAAGGCATTAACTAATTTAAACATGGAAAGGTACATCCAGGTAATCCTGTTTAGAAATGACCAAGGGTTTTTAATACACAATTGCATCTAACTACATTCATCAGGATTCCTTAATTCAAGAAAGAATACATTCTTATTTATTTATTTAATTTCTATAGCTGCCCATCTCAGTCAATGACTGTGGGTGGCTTATAATTCAAATAATATATTACAATCAAAATACTCAAAACATTTTAATAAAAACAATAGAAACATGCAAATTAAATAGACACGGCAGCCGAGATACCTAGCCAGTTACCAATACAGCCAGGAAATGGGGCCCTTAACACATTCAGCACCTTAGGCTCAAGAACACAGCCAGGCATTTAGGCCTTGTGAAAGACTAACAGAGTTCGTAGATTATTGTTACCTTAATCTTACATAGAGCATCATTCTGGCAGAATCTAAACCAGAGGTGTGCAACATTTTCTAACTCAAAGGCCACACATGAAGGTCATGCAACAACTTAAAAGAAGTATACCTCCCTTCATATTATTAAAGCCTTTTTAAAAATGTGCTACAGAATTTTCCCAATTGTGTATATTTCACTTGCATATACAGCTATTTATAAAGCACCTCTTTTGGACAATTTGCAGAATATACCCCACGGTTTTGCCCTGTAGGGCCATGGGTTATACTCCAAAAAAGATAGTGAGTGGAACTGTAGAGTTATCTATGTTGCATTTAGGCAAGAGGTTTCAGACTGTGCTCCTCTGTCCTACATTCTACACAGATCCAATGAGTAAAAATGAAATAAGATCTATGAGCATTTATTGAAAGATACCACATCCATATTGATAGCATCACCCTTTGTGGATTATTTGATTGTTAACCAAAAGTTTCAGACAGTTGAGAATCAGTGTTTCATCTTACTGTCAAAGAAGCAAACTCCAGGGAGATGACACTGGGGAATCTGCCTTAAATGGAGAACAAAGTCCAAGTGTAGCTGTGCTGAGATTGTCCTGGGTGAAGAAAGTGAGACGATATGAAGATGGACTATGGAAACAGTGGAGATTAGAGGTGGGGGGGGGGGAAGGGGAGGAACTTGTGATGTCGGCATATGTGTATGTCTGTGATTGAGAATTAGGAGTTGAACTCTGTATTGTTAGTGTGGAGAAAATTATACGGACGAAAGAAGAAACACAGATGTTTGACAGGTTACTTAAGCAAGAGAGACAATTATGGGTTCCAATGTGTGGCACATTCACACATCCCCTGTCAGCAACTAAAAGATGCCTCGCTAACCATTTTTGAAAGGCCCTTCCTCATGACTCAAAACTTCTTCTCATTCCAGCCCATAGCTGAGGCAAGTCAACTTTGGATTTAGCAGATGTGATGCTAAAGTGGTGTTTACAACTATTCTCAACACAAGGCTTGCTACAGTACATAATGTCACTTAGGCAGCCATTGCAGCAATTATGTGGCAGCAGCTCGATCTGCCGATCTCTTAATGGCTACTTTCAACTATTGTGATTATGCCCCTTTTTTCCACTGATTGCTGGCATATCATCATGGCTACTTTGATTTGTGGTGCTTGGCTGATGTGACATCAAGAAAGGAGAAGCATCACCCAGCACATGAGAAGAAACCATAGTCCAGGAACTCTCTAAAGTAACCTGCCTCTCAGACCAAAATAGTCACAATGCTCTGACTTTGCAAGTCACTCTATGGCAGGAGTGTCAAACTCGGGGTGTCACAGTGGTGTCATGTGACATATAGCGACTTTTCCCCCCTTCGCTAAACCGGGCGTGGGCATAGCCAGCGTGTGACGCATCCGGCCCATGGCACACGAGTTTGACAGCCCTGCTCTATGGCATGTTGTTTCTATGGGTCTGATAGGCAGAGGTCCTCACCTAAATGCTATTGCAAGAGCAGCAGCAAGGATCCATGAAAAAGCAGTAGACCAGGACATCTCCAAAGTGACCTGCCATCCGAACCTATGTAGAAAAAAGTACCTCAGAGGTGACCTATCAGGCACTTTCTTCTCTGTCGCCTGAAGGCAAATCTCACAATGACCATTAGAAAATTGCTTATATTCAAAGGTTCTGACAAATGACTAAGCCTGTTGATCTAGCCATCTGTCCTGTCATCTTTTTCTCTGACCCCAGCCCACACTAGAAAGCACCTAATTTTTTTTTACTGTCAGAAAAGAATGGAGAGCACTTCTCTCTATTGATTGCATCTTAATTTGTCCCACAGTAAAATAGTTTTTTGTCAAGAAGGGCTTAAATACAAAATCTGATTAAGCCAAAAATTATATTGTTGTTGTTTTTTAACTGAACCCATTAAAGTTTGGTCTCCAAGAGTGATTTAACTCTGCTTTTCCCAGAATGCAAGACCAAAGAGCTAACCATTATTTTTCAGATAGGACTGACTTTAAAATATCCCTCTGATGTTCATTATTCATGTATTCAGATATTCCCATCCCATTTCTTTCACAGTCCCAAAATCAGCTCTAGAGATCTCTCTGAGATAGATTTCAGAAAATATTCACTTGTTCTTGGCTGCCTAACTAACAAAGCATAGATTGATTATGGGGGGAGAGCAGACTTATACTTGTATCCTTTGCATTGCCTCACAGACTGGAGAAAAATATATTACTCTTTGATCTGGATGTGTCTTCGTCTCTACATCTATTTGTATTCCATTTTAGCATTACTTATCTGCTCTTCTCCACAGTGTATATTTCTATGGGTTAAAAAATGAGTTTTTATTTTGAGGGTCAGAATCCCCATCTGCATCTTTATCCTGAGGCAAGTTGCATCTATCTTTCTGGGAAACAGATATTTTTTGACTACTGTGTTTCTCAGAAAACACGACCTACCCCAATAATAAGCCTGCTTTTTGGGGGCTGGGCCTAATATTGCCCCTACCCTGAAAATAAGTCTGGGGTGGCTGGGCATAGGCACAGGGGGAAACTGTCCAGCTGTAGCTGCAGCCCACTGGCCCCTTGGGGGCAGCGTTCGCAAAAAAGCCTCATTCTGAACACTGAAGTTTCGGAATGGGCGCATTTGACGAACAGGAGGAAAATGGGGAGGGGGGACTTTCCTGCCTGCCATCCTTCCCTCAGTCCGTGCTGAGGAATAGATGACAGGCAG
>JANHFL010008417.1:217955-237132 GCA_032468155.1 Oxyrhabdium leporinum
CAGATGCCTTCCGGCATGCATCTGAAGGCAAACTGGAGCCCCGGGCGATGTGTGCGAGTGGTGGCAAGCAGTCGCAGAAGAAGAGGGGCCAGCAGCAGGCTCTGCTGGGAGCAACTGTCGATGCCACCACCATGAGGTGAGTATGCCTGCAATTCTCGTTGCAAAGAAGAACGAAGCGAGGCGGTGGGAGGGTGGAGGACAAAGCAAGACAGGGGGTGCAGAGCTGCCCCATGCGCTCCGCACTAGCTTACCTAAAGACCCTTCAGCCAGGCCACCCAGGGGGTGAGGGTTTGGCATTGGTGGGAGACAAATTAGGACACCCCTTGAAAAAAAGGCCTAGCCATTTTTTCAGGGGTCAAAAGAAAATAAGACCCAGTCTTATTTTCTAAGAAACATGGTAGTTACAATCACTCTGTATAAATTATTCATTACATTTGTGGTCATTTTTTCACTAGTGATTTATAGTATCTTAGGATCATCAAACATCACTGAGATACTCTAACAATAATGGCAACATACTTATACTGTCTCAGTAGTGTCTTGGTGATGCCATAAGACAATGTTTCTCAACCTTGATGACTTTAAGATGGGTGGCCTTCAACTCCCAGAATTAGCTGGGGAATTCTGTGAGTTGAAGTCCACCCATCTTAAAGTCATCAAGGTTGAGAAACACTGCTATAAGATGCTAAAATTCCTGGTCAAGAAAGTGGCTTGTAAAAAATCTCACAACATTCCAAATATGTTTGTTGACCTGAAAATCTTTACTTTATAAAACATTTATCCTACAAAGATTATTTTTAAACAAAATTATGACTTTTGGATTAGTCATATGAATTTAACTTGGACAATTACTATTTGTAATTGTAATATATTACCATTTTTAATAGAAATTAAAGAGAAATTTCTTTGTAATTTTTTATAATCGGTGAAAGCTGAATGTTCCCACAACCATTAAAAAAATGAGGAATTTGGGTGTGGAATAAAGAAAAGTGACCGAATGAAAAGAGTAACATTCCACTCAAAATGTATTCAGATGATACAGGTGATAATCATTTTGCATATAAGAATCAAAATAGGGTATATAAGTAGCATGTGCTAAGTGAAGCAGTTTGTCTCAAAGTTTTTCATGGCATGTTTTCTTAATGATAAAGCATTGTATTCATGTGTCAACAGGGTACGTACGTATCTCAACCACCTGCCATTACAAAAGAAAATAATCCCTGCTTTGTGACCCGCCTTGAAAACATCTGTTTCATTGCCATACCACACACGAAAACTCCACCTCCTTCATGAAGGTGAACAGCAACCATTGGGAATCATCAACATCTAAGGGACTAGAACATCAGAGAGTTGACAATGCAACAACTGATTCTACTGATGGAAGTGATGGCAGCCTGTCAACACAATTGATAAATGCCTCTGTTCTGCAATATATTCCTCCAGATTATTGGGAAGAAGGGCATTTCCTAGGACTAGCTCTCTCATTAAGCAGAACACCACCATCACTTTAGGCATCTGATGTGGACTAGCAGAACATGCAATTTATTTACTGTTATTCACTGTGTATTCATTGTGTATTCACTGCAAGGAGGGAAGAAACTCTGGGAGTTTCTGTCACATTTACTGTAATGTTTTGATCAGTCTTGGGTAGCATGAGCCTTGATCTAAAAGCTAGGGCACCATATGGGATTCTACCTCAAGCCACAGTTGCATTTATTGTATTGTTTTGAATACATTGAGTACATTTAAATATTAAATTTAATTACTTTAAATTAAGTATTTAATATTTAAAATAGATTTCTTTCAAGACAAATTAGAATTAAAAAACGAGTTTTCTGCCATTATCCCATTTATTGCGGCACCAAAGAAAGCTTTGCAGCCTTGCCTCCTTTGAGCACTCAAAGTCGCCTTCTCCACTAAGAATATGAGATAGTCTCTCTTTACAAGAAGGGAAGAAACATGCATGTTCCTTTCTTTCAGTTAATGACCAGCATAAAAAAAACAAAACAAAAACAGTGAAGCAATAAAAAAGAAATACAAAGCAGATCCATATGAGCTCTTGAACAACGTTTGTGTTTTATATTATAGAAGTATAATATGCTGTAGTAAAACAGAATATTGCCAAGGCCTAAGCTCAGAACTAAAACTAATATTCTGAAGCTATCCACAAAGAGAGGGAAAATAGTGGAAAGTACATTAGTCGATAGTACATCTTCATAGTAAGAAATATATGAGTTATAAGCTGCATAGCCAATTAGGGAAAATATTTTTTCAAAGTTCTGTGAGGAGAGTTAAAAATACAAATGTGAATAACACAGTCCCAGGAGAGGAAGAAAGGAAATTGGGCCTACAATAGGTTATTAGTAAGAGTAACAGTTACATGCAGTATATATTACAGGGACTAAAATAAATAGACTAAGATAATGAAGTTCAGTATTAAAAAATAAACCTGGGAACTTAAAGCAAGAAAATATATAATATCAACTTATCTGAAAGGGAATGGCTGTTATTGGATCAAGAAATTGACCAGGATGATTTTAATTAAAGGAAGACTGTTCAGTTTAAAACACTATTGACAGTAGTATTAATGATAAAATTTTTTAAAAAATCTGGTTTTTTAATGTATACTTGCCCATATTCTAGCCGTTTGTGGATTTTAATTGCTGCCACATTATATCCACATATAGATACATTAAATGTAATGAAAAATGACCTATCAGATAAGAGAAAATCCACAATATGTAGGTGGCTTGGGTGAAGAAACACGGGAGAATGTACCTGAGTAAAAAGTATTCCATCTTTTATCGAAAAATAGATAGAAGCCTAGTAACCAACATTCTGTGGAAAAACTTCCATTCATACAGTGGAACATCCACTTGCTCTCCTTTCTTTAATATGTATGTATACATATATGTATGTATACATATATGTATGTATCTTCGGTTCTTGTTTTCTCCCGCGTAAAGTTGTATGTATGTATGTATATAAAAGGTTTTAACAAAAATTACATATAAGACAGATTATGCAATTTTAAAAGAAAAATAAATAATTCTAATACTTGAGCTGTTGTTCTTTTTCACATTATGCAGGAATAATAATAATTTTTCTTAATGGCCTGGTATAGTTCCTGTTGTGATTCAGAAAAAGGTGAAAGAGCAAAACGGGAGAAGTTCAATTCTGGCTTGAAGTGTAGGTGTATTGAGAGGAGGGTGCTAGCCAGGGTTCCTGTGGGTCAGAGGGAGAGAGCTGCTGCTTGCCTAACCCCAAATTGGAAAGAGAAAGGAGAGAAAAGAAAAAGAGAAAAGTAAAAAGACTGTTGTAAAAGAGAGTGGCTGCAGAAAAAAAATTGCAGACTAAGGTTTTGTGGCATATAGAACATATGTCTTGTTTCTGAATACTGTAAAATGATTTTTTAACCATAAAACCAGAAAAGCTACCTGTAACCTGAATATCTTCAGTAAACATTGAATGCATAGGCACAAAATCCTACAGCTTTCATCTAATACTTTAGCTGTTCAGCGCTACTACCTGTTGAATCATGCATACAAATATGTAAATGTTATGGAATAATTCTTAAAATATTAAACTGAGAAAACAATATTCAGGCTAGAAAAATGATGCATTCACATTTAAACAAAGTGAAGAAAAGATGCTGATTTTTCTGCTGTTGTTGTTTGTATTATACACAGTAGTAAAAATGTTGAAAATATTCCATGCATTATGCTCCATTGCACAAACATGACACTTCATTCAGCTCCCATTCTAAAATAATACCATTATTATGAGTCAATAATATGACTTCAAAGTAAGTGTGATATCTCCTCCTTAGGCAATCAGAAATCACTTCAAGTCATCGCAAAGATGTCTCTTAGTCATGCTTCAAAATGCATAAGATTTGTTCTTCTATACAGCTGATATAGTTACAGGGAAGAATATATCATAATAAATTTGTTAATTTCTGAAGTGCCACACAAATTCTTTGTTGTTCTTCTGAGTTAATCATGAGTGAGAATCATCTGAATGATGCAAATATATAAGCACCATCCAATTTCAGAAAGTTATTCGAATTCTGCGATAGAAATTATCCTGGTTATTTTTTCCCATTTTGCACAACAAAGTTCATAATGAGCTAACATAATAAGAATGGTGTTCTGCTGGATTGGTACCCAAGCCCTACTAGTGTAGGATTTTGTTCTCATACTAGCCAATCAATTGCACAAGCAAGGCCATTAGTCTTCCAGTGGACGGCTTCAAAACAGTCAAATTGCCATCAAGGCACTGATCCCAATTCCACATGCAAAAATTATGATGTCTATGATCCAATATTATTGAGATACACACATTGAACATTTCAGATCACCTTAAGTAAAAAAATGGTATTGCTATTGCCCCCAAAGGGTAAAGATCCACAAATGATATTCAACTGCTGTCAAGAATTGGAATATATGGGAGAACTGCTCAGCTTGCTTATTCAGAGCACTTTGCTCTGCAAGCTTCTCTATGCTGAGAGATGAACAACAAACAACTTATTACAACAGAGATAGGGTATCTCAGTTTTTTTCACATAGGGTAAAGAATGATGACAGGTGCTCAATATATTTTCTCATAAATGGATACTGAACGACTTTGAAGACTCCAACAAGCCAAGAGACAAACGAAGAATGTACCATTGTTGACCTCAAGAGAAGATGACCCTAACTGACTGCTTTATGACTACCAATGACTGCTGCAAAAAAAGACTGACTTTAATACTTAACGTTACTAAATATCCAACTCCTTGCATATCCATATTTTTCTACTTTTCATAGTAATTTTCTGCTTTAGAACTGTTTTATGTCTTAATGTTGTTGGCCAAGCCATGAATTGGCCCAACCAAATGCTGAATTTGTTTGTCCCTGGTGCTAAATAGCCAATTATCACACCAGGCTGGAAATGGCAACTGTTTATTTCGTACAGCATTCTCATGTGCTTTCAAGTTTAGATCACAAATCCAAAGCCCCCAGTGCACAAATTAGCATGGCTTTTATACACTTTTGAAAAATAAAGGCACATGAAGGCAACAAGCAACAAAGTATTCACACCCATGGTAGAGGATGGCCCTCCCAGAAGGTGGATTCATTAATAAAATATTACAGTGCTTGCCTTTCTGTCTATAACTGATAAGGCTGGTAATTTAATATTCAAAAGTTTCTAGTTAATTTTTCTGCAACAGGAACTTCTGGCCTGGTATGAGTTCCTTGATAAAGTTATCACATAGCCTTCCAGGAATTTTAGGGCAAAAGGATGAGCAAAAAGGAGCAGCCCAAAGAGAAAACATCTAAAAGCAAGATGAAGGTTTGTCAACAAAATGGGGCATCTCTACCTAAAATTAGCTATACCAGTTCTACAATATCTAACATCTAATCTCAAATGTCAACATAGTAAAGATATTGCATACCTCAGTGACCATATTGAAAAATACTTTGTAGAACATTATGAATTTTGTGAAGTACCGGAATTGCTAGATCAACAGGAAGTGGCAGAATTAAGTAACAGAGAGTTTGGCAGTTTATCCTATTTCAAATAGTTGACTATTCAGAAACCATTACAACAACCACACCACACAGCTGACACCAAACTCTCATATATATTATTGCTTTACTTTTAGTTGTGATTTCACCAATCCCGATAAAAAGATTCCACAGTAGTATCAATACATCTGCCTCCTAGAACTTCTGAATATACATTGTTTGCTCCCATATCTATTTTACTAATCAGGAAAAAAATATGTAGTAGTCAGGGATGTTGTGCAGAGCTCTGGACTGAAGAAAATATAATCATTCAATCTGATCTATGAGATGTTCGCGTCCTCATTTGCCTTTTAATCCTTTCAAAAGTTTTTATGAAGTACTTTTCTGTGCCTCCTCTTTTTTCTGCTTTTCCAAACATGCATGTTTGCAATGATACTTATGTCATGAGCTTTTTGAGAGTGGGCGTGTAGATAAGCAAGAATTTCTATTTTTACAAGAATATTTAAAGCATAGTTCATGGGCTGGGTTTATTTACTTCTCAGAATCTCTTTCTGAAGCTACTCAAGTTCTGAGGTGGTTTTGCTTATTATAGTTCTAGGTTTCAGCCTAGACTATAGTGGATATGTCTGAGTAAGCAGCAGATATTAATGTTGAAGCCAGGATAGAAGAGGAAAGAATGCTAGGACTACCATAATAATAAAATAATTCCATAGAATAGGCCAATTTCACTGGAGAAGATCTGTTTCTATTTCTCCTGAAACTAATACTGCATCTACAACCTGCTGCTTCTGTGAAAATATAATCACACACACACACACACACACACCAAATATCCTAAGAATGGTAGATTAGGTCTCTATTGCATGCTGGCTGGGGAATTCTGGGAATTGAAATCTATACTTTGTTAAGCTGTTGACAATGAAAAACACTGTCCTGGTAAATAGATCTGACTCATCAAATTCTTCCTCCCTGCTTTGGAAACTGTATTTTAGCCTCTGGAGAATTCAGATACTGAACCAATTCTTAGTTTTATAAGATCAGTTCACACAAATCATGATTAGCAAGTGCCCGAGAAATGGAAATATTAAAAAAACTAAGATATTGGTTCCAAATAAATCTATTAAAATCTTAACATTATCCACATTATTTAATATTATCCACAGTGGGAAGGTATGTAGCATTCCAGATCAAAATTACCAAACAATCCATTTGATTCATCATAAGTTTCTTAAAAAATCATGTAAACTATGCACTAAATTTGGGGCATCTTGATTGTATATGGATTATTGTGAATGAATTTAAGAACAATTCATCCATTAAATCTTTATACATGAAGAAGTACAAAAACCCTCAGCAATACATATTAACTGGGATTATTCAGTGCTTAATGGCAAAAGGAGTAGAGGTGCTAATGTAAAGTAACCCACTTGGAGGAATAGATCTAATTTTAGGTTGAAAATGCTAGGCAATGAGAAGGACTGTACGAGGTTATAGGTTGCCCTGACCCCATTTTCCCCCTCCTTTCCTTTGTGTTTGCATTCTGCAGGTAACCCACTTCACAGCCTAGGGACAACTTACATAACCTGGCTCTTTACAAAAACTAACATAGTATTGTGAATTATTTTGAACCAGTCTTCCAAGATGAAATAAAAGACAAGCATTCCAATTCTACTTCAATATTTTGCTAAATACAGTTGGACTTAAACATGCATAAGCTAGTCCCAAGAGGATACATGTGGCATAATGCAAAAAATCATGAGGGCATATTGTGTCAAGCAGCTTTTTAACTATATATTGTCCATTATGCTGATCTTAAGTCTTCTTAAAATTGAATTAACTTCTTAAATTCAAAACATTAATTCTGTTAGTTGTAAAGAAAATATGAGTTATCAAGGCACAGTACCATCTTGTGGTAATTTACAGTATTATTCCAAAAACAAGCCTGGATAAAATACTAGAAATATCACCAAGACTACTTGAAACCGTGCCCTTAAATCCATGACATATTTATTTTTTCAGTTTTGTAAATTTGGAGGGGGTTGTTAAAAACACACAATTGTTTCAAATCTTTCATCTGGGCAATGTTTTCAAGTGTACTTATCTACTAATCTGGATGCTTTTCTGTGAGTATGGCTTCTGGACAATATACAAAACCTAAACAGTTATCAGAATTTTGACATAATACTACTTACTCTAATGTATGTATTTATTACACAGAAATCAACCATATAACTGTACTTTCTAAATTTTAAATGAAGATTTTATATTCATTGGAGAAAAAAACACCCATGTTATAGTATTCAATATCTTAAATTCAAATTCAGTTACACAAATTCTCCAAATTCCATGAATTTGTCTCTTTAGACATGATAAAAGTTCCAAAACCATATTACAAATTATAGGAAACAGACAATATTCTTGTTGAGTTCTACCTGTGTTTCAATTAGCAGTGAAGAAAACCCATCCTGTGTTTTTCACATTATTATGAGTTTTTGAGTTACTAGAGTTCACTTTCTGAGCACTTCTAGCATCTAGTCCCTTTGAACCAGTTCTTATCAGAATGCACATTCTTGTTTCTCTTCTTATCAGAATCCAAATTCTTGCTTCTATTTACTTCAAAGAAATAGAAACATTAATCAAAGGCACTCCTTGTTATGGAAAATATTACTCAAAGAGGACTCTTTATCCTGCTCCCATCAGGTAATTGCATGAGCTGAAGGATTAATATTCTATAGGAAGACTAAACTTGCAAGATTTGAGTACACCATTGGGAGACTTGAAAGAACAGGTTAAGGATAGAAAACCTATTTAGTTTAGGAATCAAAAACAACTTCATGGCACATAATGAATCAATTTACATAATGGGCAGGATCCTTACCAGCCTTTAAAATTACAGTGATATAATCTTCATAGTATGAAGCCAATGGAGCCTTATATTCATAAAATGATCAATTTTTTTCTGAAAATGTTTTCTACTTCAAATGTATGTACCATTCTTCTTGGTACAATGATCTGTATCATTGTATCAATATTATCACAGATGTTAAGGGTGCAGCAAATCTCTAAAATTCCTGAAAAATGAATTATGTTCAGGCAATTCCAAAGATCCTGCAAGTTGTTAGTATAATATAGCATAGTGAAATGTAGCATACAAAATGAAGTGTTAATTCTTTTCAACACCTTTTTTAGGCTTTGTCGTTCTGTATACTTAGAGTTCAGTAAGGCATTCAACAAAGTAGACCACAACCTACTTCTTGGTAAGTTAGAAAAAAGTGGGATAGATGGCATTACCACCAGATAGATTTGTAACTGGGTGACAAACTGTACTCAATGAGTAATCCTTAATGGTTCCACAACCACATGGAGGGGTACCACAAGGTTCTGTCTTAGGTCCAATACTCTTCAATATCTTCATAAATGACTTAGATGAGGAAATAGAAGGGGAACTTATCAAATCTGCAGATGATACTAAACTGGCAGGAATAGCCAACACCCTAGATGATACCATAGGCTCAAGATCCAGATGAATCTCAACAGACTTGAACACTATCTAACAAAATGAAATTCAATGTAGAGAAAAGTAAAGTCTTACACTTAGGCAAGAAAAAGCAAAAGTACACATACAGATTAGGTGACACCTGGCTTAATAGCAGTAACTGTGAGAGGGATCTTGGCGTCCTAGTGGACAATCTATTAAATATGAGCCAGCAGTCTGTGATAGCAGCCAAAAAAGATCACATGCGATACTAATACCATTCTATAAAGCCTTAGTAAGACCGCACTTAGAATACTGCATCCAGTTTTCGTCACACTATAAAAATGATGTTGAGACTCTAGAACAGGGGTGTCAAACTCCTGGACCATGGGCCAGATGGTCACAGGCTGGCCACGCCCATGCCCGGTTTAGCAAAGGGGGGGGGAGTAATGATACATCACGTGATGCCGCTGTGATGACACGAGTTTGACACCCCTGCTCTAGAAAGAGTGCACAGAAGAGCAACAAAGATGATTAGGGGCCTAGAGGCTAAAACATATGAAGAACAGTTGCAAGAACTGGGCATGACTAATCTCTAGTGAAGAGAAGGACTGGGATGACATGATAGCGGTGTTCCAATATTTGAGGGGCTATCACAGAAAGAAGGAGGACAATCTATTTTCCAAAGCTACCTGAAGGCCAGACAAGGAACAATGGATGGAAACATATCACGGAGAGATTCAACATAGAAATAAGGAGAAATTTTCTCACAGTGAGAACAATCAACCAATGGAACAGCTTGCCTTCAACAGTTGTGGCTGCTGGAGGCTTTCAAGAAGAGACGGGACAGCCACTTGTCAAAAATGGCATAGGGTGTTCTGCTTGAGCAGGGGATTGGACTAGATGACCTACACGTACCTTCCAACTCTGTTATTTTGTAAAGGAAAGTCTCTTTAAAAAATTACGAGGGTGACTAGGATACAGTAAATCCCTCGTTATTTTTGGAACTACGAGAACCATTGAAAGAATGAGAAGCCCTTCATTTAGCAATCTTCCCTATCACTGGAGGACTACATCCCCCAGGATACCACGCACCCATACTCCAAGAGACTATTGTCAGTCGGGAGCCCTGGCTTCCGACGTTTGTTATATATACAACGACGCCGCGGAAGGCACAACCGGAACTTAATGTAGCTTCGCCCCGGAAGTAGTCTCTCTGACCCTGTCTAGGAACCGGCGTGGGAAAAGGAGAGTGTCTTTCGCCACGTGCGAAGTGCTCGTGGCTATGGCTACCCTCCTGGTCGAGGACTTGCTGGCGCGCGCCGAAGAGCGCGAGGCGGAGACCCAGCAAAGCGTGGCGGTGCATAAGGAGCTGGAGTTGGAGTTCGACGTGGGTAACTTACTGGCGGTGGATAAAAATCCGGCTCCGCGCGCCCTTGCGCGAGTCTCCTCGCAGCGCGAGTCTCTCCTGCGCGCTTTGGCCCGGGATAATACTCAGTTGCTGGTGGGCCAGCTGTGGGCGCTGCCGTCAGAGCGGGTGGAAGGGGGCGCGGGGCCCGTGGTGGCCCGCCTGCCCGAACCCTCGACGCGATTGCCCAGGGAAAAGCCGCTGCCCAAGCCTCGGCCGCTCACCAAATGGGAGCAGTTCGCGCGCCTCAAAGGCATCCGCCCGACGCGGAAGAAGCGCGGCACGTTGGTTTGGGACGAAGCCGCCAAAGAGTGGCGGCGGCGCTGGGGTTATCAACGAGCTGGCGGAGATCCCTCCCGCGACTGGCTCTTGGAAGTGCCGGACTCGGCCGACCCGATGGAGGATCAGTTCGCCAAGCGGCGCCAGGAGAAGCGGGAGCGGGTGGCGCGCAACGAGCTCAACCGCCTGCGGAACCTGGCGCGCGCTCACCGGGGCCGGGTGGTGACCGACCTGCACCCGACAGGCCACCAAGACCGGGCCGAGATGGGCCGCGTCTCCGTCCTTGCTCGCGTCGCCACCGCCTCCCGCGGCCGCTTCCAGCCTCGCCTTCCCAAGGAGCCCGCCGTCGCGCAGACCAACACAGCCCGCGGAAAGAAGCGTCGCTTCCAGCCGCTGCTGGGAGACCTTGCAGGGGAGAAGAAGCGGCACCTGGAGTTGGCCCGCAGCCTGAGTAGCAAGAAGCCGCCCCTGGACTTGACCCGCGCGGTCAACAAGCAGCTCCGCGAAGAGGAGGCCGAAGCTGCCAGAGGCAAAGGCAAAAAGCGCGACCAGCGGGGCAAGAGGGGTCGACGGCAGCAGCAGAGGTCCGGAAACGCCAGGAGCAAGAAAAGCGCAGGAGCAGGTCGCAGAGGGAATCAGGGGGGATCTGGAAGCTTGAACAGGAAAAGAAAATGAGCTTTCGTTGCATGGGGTTACACTGCTATCCCAGCTAAATATCAGACTGAAATGGTGTATTTTTATATAAGGCTGCAACAAAGTGTGGACTTGCTAAGTTAATCGTTATTTTAACATAACCTATTCTAATCTAACGTTGGTCTTTAACCCCCAAAGAACTTTGTGGAGCCTGACTAAAGAGCATATAAAGACATCGGCAAGAAATAAAAATGATTATATAAAGATACCTTTGAAAGAATCTATTCACTTGAATAAATATCACGTTAGATGTACATTTCAGACAGTGCCTTTACTGGGGATTGGAGTGACTTCAAAGAATAAGACTGCAAAGGAGTTGAAATATATAGAAGGACCTGCTTTGTTTATAATAAAGTCCCAAAGAATTGAAATGGACACCTCTCGGCTGCAGTGTTTTTTCTGTATTTCTTCTTCATGTATCTGAAGTACAGTATCTCCATTGTCAGCCAGGTTGAAAGCAAATCACTAGAAGAATATTGTGTTTACATCATGGTGACTGACTTTCTTTTATATGTGTTGAGATTATAAGTCTGCATATAAAATGTCAAATTGTCTCATCAAAATACCATTTTCATCATTTTGACACTATGAATCCTGATTCCAGCAAAACTGTAGATTCTATATGGGGGTATGTGTGTGGATATGTGCCCATTGTGCTTACAGCAAGATTGAAGACATTAAATAAAAACCCTTTGTTTTTTTGCTGTAAGTTGTTTTTCTGCTGCTCTTAGCAGCAGGATGTCATAAAATCTTAATCACTGTAATGGAAACTTCTGCTTCCAAACAAGCTCAACTTTATTAAAAACATGCATATGCTTTATATGTTAAAAATCCCTAAGTGATTTATAGGAATATAAAATCTATTAAAAACAAATGTTAGATGGAGTCAATGGTTGGGAAAGGTCAGCATAATTATTTTTTTTCTTTTTAAAAGATGCATTAAATGTATTTCTAATAGGGCCTAGTGTATCGCAGAAAAGAGCAAGTACGACACAGAAGGCCTGTCTATATCACCATAATCTATAATTAGATTAGACTTGGCTGGTTTTATTTTAAAACGTGTGTGTTTTCGTTCTATTCAGTGCTCTAGCCCAATTCCCCAATCTTTCTGGCCTTGCAGACCGGCGGAGGGGGGGAGAAGACGGTTCCATGTGAGCAGCAGGCAAATGTGCACACACGCCACTGCATTTGTGCAAGCGGCCAGCAAGCATGGCCACCACTCAACGCAAATGGAGTGCGCACGCACATGTGTGTCCACTGCTCACGCAAGTGGGAATTCAAGTGAATCATGGTGTAAAATACAGATATTTAATCTATTCATGCCCATTTTTATACTTTGAAATAGAATATTCTTTTAGCTTTAAAAATTCCATCTTGCAAATTAATCTTGAGGCTTTTGGTGACCACAGCCGAAAAGGATTCTTTAAAAAAAAAGTCTACAAGTGATCAATACTAGTTGTATCACTTTGTTGACATTACCTATCTGGATTTATGTTTCTCATTAAATATGAATCTAAAATTGGCCGTTCATACTAATATTTAAACAAATACTAGTATTTAAATAATTAATACTAGTTAATACTAGTATTTAAACAAACAGGATATAGATTGTCTCCATGAACACAAAAATATGCTACTTTATATGATACTTTCCTTGGAGGGTGGGACCTAATTTTATTAGTTACAACAATAGATTGCTATATGAAAAAGTGTTCTATGGAATTAAGAACGGTGCGTGCTATTTTTTAAAATACTCCTGCTAAAGTGCCATTCTAGCCTTGTTGCAACAAATGTTGGTCTTTTTTTCAGTAAGAATACTTTTTTGTTTTTGTTTTTGTTTTTGTTTTTTTCATTTTCGTATATGTATTTTCAATAAAGGCTTAGGGTTAGCCTAGACTCCCTAGAGAAAGTATATAGCAGTTGTTCCAAAAGGGGGGGAAACAATGTCATCACAGGGGGTCCGCGAAGGCCTGAAGAAACGTCATGATTTAAATCTTAAAGTCTTGGGGGTCTGCTGCCATTCTCAATGGATTCAAAAGGTATTCAAAAAGGATCAGTGGTGAAGAAAAGGTTCAGAACAAATGGTATTTAGCATTAAAATAACACATTTCATATTTTGCCTAAAAAGTCTTGCGTTCTATAGATTTCCTAGAGATACAGTGCCAGCTTTTCACACATTGTGGGTAACATATATAACTCAAGGCAGCAAACATCTGCAAAATTAGGGGTACCAATATATTTTCTCATTTCTGTACATATAAGGAAATTGGTGTTTTTAAAGACAACCTTCGTGTCCATTATTTATTTGACTTATATCCCACTTTTATACCCAAAGAATTTAAGCAGAGTAAATAACATGAACACAAAGTGCTTAGTATTACTGTAGAGATGCTAAAAACGCTAGACATCCCAAACAAGGGGCTAGACAACTGGCAGTCCAATTTTCTGGCCCTCTAATATCCCCATATGTGAATCAACCCTTCTACAGATAGACATTTTTTTACATGAGCTAAGAAACAAGTCTATAACTCCAAAGAACACAATATTTTGTTGACAGCATTCATACCCATACTTAACCATGGTTTATGCAAGCCAATTTTGCTGGGGTCACACAGCATAATGAACCATAAACTAAGCCAACGGTTTATGAATGCAGTTTATATATGGCTGGCTAGTTTGTGATTCAATATGTGTGGTGGTACTGTAATGCAGCCAGCGTGGGAGCCCGCACCTGTGGGAAAATGCTAGGATGAAGAAGTCGGGTAAGATATCGAGCAACTAGGTCTAATGCTCTAAAATGTCCAATAGTCTGAAAAAAGCGAGCTGCTGCAGCAGGTTGCCCAGCATAGGAATAGCCACTTCTTCCTTTCTCTTTAAAGCGCTTTACTCAGTTTGTCCTAACTTCACTTTCCCGTCATCCCTTGCTGTCTCAAGCAGAGCTGCAGAAGTCATGGCAGGAGGAGGACGCGAGAAAGTGGCTCGTTTGCTGAAGCAGCTGCAGCTGGCAGCGTGAGTGTTTGTGCCTTAGTTTCTTTCTTCTTATGGTAGCGCCTGGAAAAAGCAGCTTGGCTCACTTTCCACGAAATTGGAATCGGGCTTGTAAGCTTCATTTCTTTACGGCGTTAGGAAAAACAAAACCGCAGCAAACCTTCCGTGTAAGAAAAGATTTGAGAATTCCACAGGTCCTAAAGCCAAGTTCGGGGATAATTATCTTTAAAGGCATACCTTGATTGACTTATTATTTCCATCTAGTTTCCTGCTAAGAGAGAGATATCTTTGCTTCAAAAAGTTATTTGATCAAGCACAGAAATGGATTTTGGTTTATATGTAACATTTATTTTTGAAGTAAATACAAAAAAAAAAGTAATGGACTTTGGTGCATAGTGAAACTCAGCAGCAACACTTACAAAAGTTGTAATTTACAAAAGTTGTAATTTACAAATTTATTTATTTAATATTATTCATGTACTCAATGTGTAGCTACCCTCTGCAGCAAATGCACTCTGGATAGAATTGCAATATTTGGGGGGGATGAAATATTGAAATATAAAATATAGTAATTAAAATGCCATACTAACATTTTTTTCACTGAAGAAAAATGAAACCAATTAGTAATTGTTCGGAATAAAGATATATTTCCCTATGTAGTTTTTCCTTTTTACAAGCATAAATAAAACAATTCATGTAAACATATCTTTTGGAGGAGAGCAATATATTTTTAACAAGAATTGAATGATATTACTTCAACAATGCAGGTATAAATGAAACAGTAGGTGGAAAGTGTTGACATGAGAGACTTATCCATATTTATTGAATGTATTAAAATAATGGACCATGAGTTAATGTTTATTGCATAAAATGTTCAAATTGCCTCGGTTTTAAAGGATTCTAGGTAGTGTACAGGAGCAGGAGCAACAAGCATATGCAAAATAATAAAAATGTGAGAATTCAGTAATTGAATAGTTTTAAATTATATGCACCACTACTTGTAAATAAATTCCATAGGAGCCAATGAAACTGTTCTATAAACATGGTTCAAAGGGCTAGGCAAAGCGAACATGAAACATACTCTTTAGCTTTAGAAAGATTCTTTAAAGTCTTAATAATTGTTGCTCCTATGACTACTTTATAAAATAAAAGATAAAATATAGCAAAGATAAACTGCCATTAATAGATGTAATAAATAACTGGGGTTGAAATCTTACATTGCAAATGAATGTAAATTATCTCATTTTAAATCCTGTTTAAATTTAATTCAGATTAGATTCTGATATTATACAATCATTGACATTTCAATAAAAAGTAATTGCCACTAGATGGCAGAATGTGCTTGTGAATTAAAGCTATGGATTGTTTCTAGCTACAAAGTTGATATTTCCTCTCAGTACTTCCTTACAGTAATCATTTTCCTTTTTTCTTTTCAATAGATGCATGTGTCCAGTTCATTCTCACACTTACAGTCAAGGTGAACTGTTATTTTGTGTGTGTATCTATGTCAGTACATTAATTATTTCCTGTTCCAAGTCCTACAAATTATTTAATGACTATTACAAACAGTAATTATTTTACCAATAAGCCAGGTCAGTATACCTTTACGTCTGGGGACAACGCTTGTCCAGGAAGGTCTAGCCTTATCGGGAGAGAATGCTTTTCATTCCTCATGGTCAATTATCTAATAAGTAGCAGATTTTAGATTAATTACACAGTATCTAAGAGTTTGGAGGAAGTGCAAGTTGGAATCTTAGTACATACTTGGAGTCAAAATTGAAGAAACAAACCCTCCTTGGTAACCCGTGATTGGATATCCATTCATACGATGAAATACGTTTAGGATGTACTAACTCTGTTTCCTCAAATGTTGTTATTTTTTAATTATATATAAAAATACTATGTTTTATATATAATAATGTTACACATAATAATAATATACAAGTAGCCCTCGATGACCATAATTGGGACCTGCAACTTCATCATTAAGTGATGTGGTTGTTAAGTGAAAGATCATGTGATTGTGCTGAACTTACAACAGTTGTTAAGTGAGAGGTCATGTCACTATGACTTGTGGTCTTGCTGCCAGCTTCTCCACTGACTTTGCTTGTTGGAAGTCAGCTGTGAAGCTCACAAATGCTGATCACCTGACCTGGAGAACACTGTGATGGTCATAAATGTGTGACAGTTGTGAAGCACCTGCATGGCAATCATGTAACAGTGGGGATACTGCAATGGTCACAAGTTCAAGCACCAGTCATAAAGTTATTTTTTCAGCAGCATCATAATTTCAGACAGTTATTAAGTAGGTCAGTCATTAACCAAGGATTACCTGTATTTTTCACTATCAGCTTAGATTAAATATCAGGAGAAATTGCTGATTAGAATAGGGAATTAAAGTAAATCAGAGTTGTAGAACAAAGCAAACAAAAAATCCCAATTAGTCCATTGCAAAGTTCTACATTCTGAAGTTTTGTTAGAGTCCTCTAATGGTTTAATTCTGTAATCCATCTAGAACATTTTGTGTCAGGGTTCAAAGTAATACACCCATAGCAAACATAACTCCGAGGCAGATAGATTCCTCAAGGAATGGTTTTATTTGGATATATTACATTGGCACAGGCTGGTGAAAACCGACTCTTAATGTTCCCATGGTTTTCACCTAATTAAAAGTAAAAGTTTCCTCCCTCCCCCTAACAATCAGTCACATGGTCCAATCAAGTTGTCATCCAGTTGCCTAGTAACTTCACTCCTCCCCTCTCAGTGAGAATGTCCTTGGTTCCCAGAAGAAAGTGTTTTATTTTGACTACAAACCACACTATCTCTGTTACTCCCTCCCTCCCTATCCTCCAGCTCCAGTGAGGCAACACTGAAGCCTCAAAATGGCCTTGCTCAGGTGAGCTTCAGGGTTGACATTTTGCTTCTTGGGCAGGTTAGAACTTAGAAGCATGAGTGGAGGACAGCAGATTTAATTTTATACTTTGATTGCTGAATTGCCAATTCATCAACTCTTATGATTCTAGGAAAATAAACTGGACATCCCAAGAAAAAATATAGAATCACTTATTACATTTGGGCCCGGGCAACAATTTGGCTGTGTTCTTATCATGCTCATCTCTGAAATCTGTGAATAGCCAAGGAGCACTCAATCCTATGGCAGTGGTGGATCTAATAAAACGTGGGATCAATCAGTGTATGAACGAGATCGTTCAGATCTACATATAAGCTGCCTAGAGGAAGAGCATCACATATATATTACAATAACTCCTGTTTGATTCATATATTGTTGAATTTAATAATTGGTTTATTTGCAAAAATTTTATACAGCTTCCACTTAAAAATAAAACCTCAGAGTAGGTTACAATTAAAACAGTTCAAGGAATAGGAGTAATTGAAGCTTGTCATTTACAAAGCAAAACTTGCTGGTTATTTAATTTTTATTCATTTTATTTTTTTATCCTGCCTTTATTATTATTTATAAATAACTCAAGGTGGTGAACATACCTCATATACTTTTTTCCTCCTATTTTCCACACAACAACAGTCCTGTGAGGTGGGTTGGGGTGAGAGAGTGACGGGTATGTTATTGTGCTTTTATTTTTCCTGCCACTTTGCATAATTTAATGAAATTCTATATAAATTTCAAAAAATAAATATTAAACCACAGTGATAAATGGTGATGGTAAAAGAGTGGCTTTATTGCAAGTCCTCTTCAGAACCATTCTGTTTCAAAAATACACATGTTCCAAAGAGAACAATACATATAGTTTTCCAAGACCAATAAAGTCTTTAACAAAAGCCTAGCTCTACCAGATAATATAACAGCAGGATTTCTGTTGTACCATCCAAAAAAATAGTGGAAGTGGCTTGGACATGTTGTGGGATGTCAAATTAATCACAGAAATTATTGCAGATTCAGACATTAGAGGAAGTTGACCGTGAGCAGAACCAATGAGAGAGCATAACAAGCACCCAAACAGCAGGTTTAAGTGCAGATAGAGAAAACAGAAATGTTTCTATATTAATTGTTTGGTGCATCACTGTATCCCAAGGCTTATTAGTAGGCTTAATTGCTTGGCCATAAATTCAGAAACTAAATATTGAATGCAGCTTCCAGGCAGAAGTGGTTTGACTGGACAGGGGAACCAATGTCTCATTTTTATATAGGAAGGGATGGATGCATGGATGCATGGATGCATGGATCGATGTGCTACATTCTGGAAAATATTATGGCTGGTTTGGTTTCAGACTTAGCTGGAAAGCAAAGCAATAACCTGGTTATTATAAACGTGAGTACTATTTTTCAATAGGCCTACTCTAAATGTAGCTAAGTCCAGAAATAATGCCATGTTTGGAAGGGAAGTGCAAATATGGAAGGGAAGGGGAGAGAAAAACTAATTCATTATGTTTGAAACATAACACATCCCTGCACAGTGTTAAGCCAGACCTGCTTAATATTGATGTACTGGTATAGGTTACAGGCAGGGGACTTGTGTATGCTGTTCTATCAGTGCCCTCCAATACACGCTTAGAATGGCCAAGCAAAGCTAATACCCATGGACATTAATGTATCTGCTCGCATTTCCTTTGTGCCTTACAAGCTCCCTGATTTACCTGATCTTTCTAAAGATTCTTTTAAATTTAAATGAAATTAAATAGGAAGATGGAAGACCGCAAAGTGCCAGCCTTAGGCCTAGAGGTGATCTTAAAATTAAAAATAGTACCTAAAAAAGTTGAACCCCTGGAGTATTAGAGTATCAGAAAATTAACAGTAGTAGAGAGTCATCATGCCAACTTTCTTTCTGATAAATGTTTGCTTTGTGA
>JANHFL010008417.1:251891-274142 GCA_032468155.1 Oxyrhabdium leporinum
GCAAATTGCTGGGAGGCAGAGGCAGATTTTTTTTCTTGTTTTCCTCCCCAAAAGCTAGGTGCGTCTTATACTTCAGAGTGTCTTATACTCCGAAAAACACAGTACTTTCCTACCGTTAACTGAGTAGACTGTTTGCATCTCAATGCTCTTAAATTATTCAGCTCAGCAGATATTGTTCATTAGATCTATAAATGTTAATGGAAGATTTGACATATCTGTTTTTCCACTTATTGCATTTGCTAACCCTTGCTGAGGTGACCCATTAGTTGCTGTGGGGAAAGAGCTGACAAGATTAACTTCAGGGCCTCTGTAATGCTCCAGGCATCTAACAACTAAAGTCACTGAAATCCATGTGAATGTGGCAAATCTAGTTTAGTTGAGTAAGGCACGGTCTTATCCTGTTAGCCAAGAAATGTTTCATTCTATAACTCCTGAGAAAATGAATGGCTACTTGGGACTGATAATTGCCTCTCTGTCCTGTACATCCATGTCCCTCCTGTCTATATAAGGCCTGCCAAGATATGACATGTGGATGCATCCATGAAATGAATTCATGTTTGGGAGGTGGTTCTGTCTGCATTGAATAAAGTGGTGGTGCCCCTCTCATCAATAAACCATCACTAGACCTAACAGTTCTGAAAATTTTTACCCAGCTTCCACCTCCTTTCTTTCAAAACAGTCAGGTATTGTCTCACCAATTAATTTTGACCTGCATTTCTCTTCTGCATCCCACCCTCACTGCAGTGTGACATCAGCAAGTTGGACCAAATCTTTTTCCTTTGGCAAAGACAAATGCAAAATAGGACTTACTGTAAATAGTTCAGCCTATTGTTCATTGCCATCTCATCATCTTCACTTACCAATTCTTTGGCTTTCCTCTTGTTCTGCACATATCCAAATAACACCTTTTGTTACTTTGGGCATTCATTGCAAGCTGCAGATCATTCTGAGCTTTAGCTTTCATGACCACATCCTTGAATATTTAGGCTATACCCTATGCTTTTGTCATCCCACCCATCAGGAGTAATATCCTCCTCTTCCCCTCTTCCCACCCCCAAGATTCAAACATCTCCAACTTTGCTATCTTTTCAATAAGCCTTGAAAACCTGGCTTTTTTTTCACATTCAGAATGAACAAGATGATTCATATATTTGTGGTATGTTTGTTTCCCCCTCCCCATATTGCATTTTCTTATTTATTCATGTAACATTTGTTTTTAATTTGTACACATGGCACAGTTGCTGTGAACTGGGTGATCTTATACATTAAATAAAGATGCAACAGGCAAACAACAGACAAATACAGGTAGTCCTTGCCTTACTGCCATTCACTAGTGAATGTCTGAAGTTACAATGGCACTGAAAAAAGCTTATGACCGTTTCTCATACTTATGACTGTTGATCAGCCATGTGATCAAAATTTGGATGCTTGCAACTGGCTCATATTTATGACGCTTGCAGTATCCCAGGGTAAAGTGATCCTAACCTTTAAGTGAAGCTGATTCACTTAACAACCATATTACTAGCTTAACAACTGCAGTGATTCACTTAACAATTGTGACAAGAAAGATTATAAAATGGACCAAAATTGTCTCATTCAGCAACACAATTTTGGGCTTGGGTACAGTTTCCAAGTCAAAAACCACCTATACTGCTTTCTTCAACACATTGATTTAGAACTCTGGAAATTGCAGACCAAACCAATTAAGAGTATCAGATACAGGAAGGCTGATATAAAACCCTTCCTAGTAGGCAAAAATCTCCCTTTCTTGATTAGTATGAAAAGTTGTAAACTAAAATGTTTTCTGAAACGAATTATTTGGAAAGCAGCAAAGCTATCAAGATCATTCCAATTCTTTTCTTAGGTCAACTTTGTACAATGCATATATTCAGAAGCTTTTCATGTCTCTACCAGATAATTTTTTTGAAAGGGAGAGGGTAGGCATCTGGTGAAACTCAATCATTGCTTAAGGGATTTCCCCCCTTAAAAATACAAAAGGTTCTTTTTTTTCCAGGCCAACAATTATGCAGTAGCAATAATCCCAGATAGCGTGCCAGATGACCCGCTTGTTGCACTTATAATGACATGCCATCTGGTGTCTAGAACAAATGATGCCTGGCCATTTGCCAAAGAGGACTCCTCCCAGGCGTTGAGTCAGTCTATTCTGTTGTGGCAAGCTTTGGGGAGCTCTACCCTCCCACAACTGAATACACTGCATTCACTTAGAAATGTCTGTTGAGTGTTATATATAAGTAAAGCCTACTGAATTCTAGACAGATTTTTCTGTTATGAATCCAACATAGATGAGACACTGGGGAATGGGAAATTTTGTTAATCTGTGTTAACTTCTGCATAATGGTTATCATTCCAAATAGTTCTGTGACATGGTTAATAATATATATAAGGGCCTAAAGATTCAGTGAAATAGTCTGTCTTCTACCTGTATAGCTTGCCAGAAACATTTTCAAAATTCATTAAGATACAAAGTAGTGCATCTTACTATATACATTATTTCAAAAATAATAGCTGCACCCAGAAAAATTATATTGGAATCAGTCTGTTTTCTACATCATCATATTGCAAAAGCCAAATGTGTCCCAGTGTGGCACAGTTGTAATTAGAATGTTAGGCTAAGCTTGGCAAAACCTAGATTCCGATCTCCACTTAAGGACAATGCAAACTGATTATTTTCCATTGCACCTTGAATCCCACATTGAGCTCCTCAGATGAAAGCAATGGTATCATGTAGGAAAGGCAACTTACTTTTCTGTATACATTAAGGAAAGGAACAGTCACCTCCCAGTTATTAACTTACAGGAATTTGTTATAATCATTCTACTTCTAAAACATTTAGAGTGCTGAAATCAGTGACAAGAACAAATTAGCAGATGATTTATTTAAAAAGAGGTAGAAAAGAACCAAAGATCTCCATTGGGTGGGGGAAACATTTTTGTGGAAAAAATAATAAAAAGTTACTTTACTACAGCTACTACAAAACTTTGTCACTTCCAGATATTTATGCTTCAAATTTGCTGAATTATATTGCTTATACATAGCATCCTCGGAATCTCCCCTACCTCCCTACCCAGACTTCTCCTATGAATTTAAAGTTTGCTGAAATTTAGAGCTTACATTCTGGCTTTCATTTTTGGGTATCACTCTCCCTCTAATCATGTACAGGTTCTTCATTGTATATTCCCATCTGTTAACCCTACTCCCCCTCTTAGTAATTGCAATTCCAATTTCTCTTTATCTTTCAGGTCTTTCTCCAACATTGTACCTTGATTTCATCCCCAAGTTTCCTTGTCTGTCAAATTAGTTTCCTATCTCCTGCTCTCACCCAAAGTAGCAAGGCAAAATTGTGTTTCCAACAATTCCAGTATTTGGTTGTTCCAAAGACAGTAACTTAGTAAGTAGAGGATTATAGTAATGGACTTCCAGTGAAAAGATGGCCAACTGTCGACATGCCTAGTGAAGGATCCCTGAAGGGTTTTTCCCTGGATTGTAGTTTTTTTCAACTTACCAACAGAAGGAACTGGTATTTCTTTAATTTATATGACTCTCCTGGCTTAGGGAAAGTCCTAGAATTATCCCACAAGATCTTCCGATACAGTAAAGGTCTGCAAATAATTTCAGGAGCTGTGCTTCGAAGCAGCCTGCATGTCGAAAGCTGGGGGGAATAGGGCTGCAATCAGTTCATTGTTGAAGAAGCAGCCATTTTGGTATTTATTTTTCAAACAGACAGTAAGTTGTTCCCTTCATTTCTTAATCTTTTTAATGACTATTAATTTTTATAAAGCTAAAAGAGGCTCTCTTTAGCCACAGCCTGTTAAAAGGTTAAAGAGGGAATTAAGAATGGAGGTAAGAATGGATGGATGAACAATTAGATGTATTTGAAAAATCTTTATATAAAATCCATCAGTTCATAGATCAGCTATGCTCCAAGAATGTTAAAAAACGAAGTTCTAAAAAGGACATATAGGAGAAATTATTCTATGAGGATAATTTGAAGGAAGTGATCTAAATTTAATAGAGTTAAATTGGGATTTATTGGTCTTTATTGGTTTAAAGTATGTAAGAGGAAGTTTACAAAATATATATTAGAATGTTTTGATTTTAGAAATGTTTTTAAAGAAGAGTTTAATGTTTTAAAATGGATGCAAAAGTATTTTTCCCTTTAAGGTTAAAGAATCTGAAAGAATAGTGAATTTTGTTAATATAAATGGTGCTAGTTTATAAAGATAATTAAGTGCAAATAGAAATATATATTATTTCCACAGCAAGAAAGATAAAGTAGGAATAGTTAAATTGATGGTTTTATTCAAAGAGAATATATTTAATTATGTTTTTTTATTTGGATATCACTTCTGGATTTTGTGCTTGTGATGAAAAAGCATGAAACTTTGACTTTAGTTTTGCCAATTAGATAGATTTGTTGTTACAGAAATGGCTAATAATATACTAATATGTAAAAGTTAAAAGTTGATGATGTAAAGTACTGCGCTAAAAAAAGTCAGAAGTCAACACTTTTTTCTTTCTTCCCTTGTACCTCATATTTTCTTTCCCCGCTTTTCCTTCCTTTAATTTCCTATTTTTATTTTTATTTGTATTTTATACATTGATAAAACAATAAGTTATGAGTAATGGTAATAATTTAGAAAAGGCAAATCATTGATTATGTGGGAAACAAATAGTACATACAAATTCACACACTTCCTTTAAATAAAATAAATATCCATTAAGAATGTACATAAATGTTTTATTTATGGTGTTAATGTGGGATTGCATTTAATGCAAAATCTGTTTGGTGAAACCAAATTTGTGGTAAATTAACAATAACAATCCACAAACAATATCCACAAACAGTACTTCATCAATATTTTAATCTTATAATTAAAGCTAAAACTTTAAAACACACATATTAATAAATGCTGTTACTCTCTAACATGCATGCTGGGCTCTTGCAGATATATTCCACTTAAACATAAAAATAAATGCAAATGCGTCTAAAACTGAAAAAAGTACAAAAATGTCTAACACATCAATGGCTTAAAACGGGAAAGGGGAAAGTGTTGTGCTACAAGCAACAAAAGAGCAATTAAATTGTCAACCAATACCAATTCCATTTTGTGCTACTAACCAGAGACCTATGTTAAGTCTTGACACTGGTGACTTTGGTACCATTAAAGAAACCCTACTTGTAAATGTACATACCTTGTGCGAAGCAGTTTATATAGTTTAGATATAAAAAAATAACATGGATAGAATCCAAGAAACTGCAAGGCACTGTTAGTGTGTGTACTTCAAGATTTGTATCATCTTCACTCATTTTCTCATCCCACCACTATACCTTTCTTCTAACATCCATTGCAAAACACACACACACACACACAAAACCCCCATCAGGGAATTCTTCAGAGTACTTCCAGAATAATTCAGGAAGCTACAGTCTGAGAGGAAAAAAACTTGCTTAGGGCAACACAAATGCACATACACCCTTTGGACCTTGGCTTAATGATTGCAATTGAGACAACCCATTTAAGTACAACTAAGAAACTACATATACCCAGAAGTAAAGAGATTCATACATGTAAAAACTACTTTATGAATTCTCATCAAAGCTGAAACAGCTTAGTTAAGATTAGACTAATATGTTTTATAAGGAGAGAATGTTGGGCATGCTGGTACATAGTCATCTGGGTAATAGTCTTACTATGCAAATCATATTCATTGAGCTCTTTTGTATTTTAGGGAGGGAGTATTCTAAAAATCTCACTTAAAGAGAGAACAAAACAAACAATACCAAAGAGTATTCCAAACTGCTTTCTCACATATTGATGAAGAAATCCATTTTTTACCAAATTATTCTGAAAAATGCTAACATTTTTAAAATCTGCCCTATGAAAGATAGCAAGATGAATATTCTACATATAAATATTGATTTAGAATAAATAAATAACTATGGTATAGGGGTCTCCAGCTATTTTTTAAAGTATAGATTGTTTTACATACCACATACAATATTAAAATAAGGGGAAAATTCCTTTTTTGAGTTCTTGGTGGTATGTGGTATCAAGTTTCTTTCTAATAATTGTGTTTCTCTCTGCACAGCAACAGTTGATATCAATATAACTTGAGAACATGCCATCATTCTATTTGTCATTTTACATACAGTGCATATGATGCTCGCTCTTTCCATCTCTCATAGCAGCAAGCAGATTCTGCTACTAGCTATAGCAGCACACCCAGACGTGGAGAGGAAGAGTGTCAGATATATAAATAGCTAAAAACTATAGTATACAGTATACAACTCTACAGTATAGAATTCTATTTATCTGTCAGTATTTAGGTTGACAGCACACCATTATGTTCTATAAGAAATTCACTAAAAAAATAGCTACAAGAACAAAACCTAGACATTCCTTCAAATAGGACAAAAATAAGTGCAAGTGTCTAAAACAAGTAAATTGAAGCAACTCCCATAACCTGTGAAGATTAAAATCACGAACAATTCTTAAATTTAAAAAAAAACTATTTTGCTTTTTAAGCAGTTTTGTAGCTATGTTATTAGAGCTCCCAAGAGCAGCTATAAATTATTTTAAAGGCAATTCCAAATTTCAGAACAAGCAGTCATGGAGACTTCCTTTGTATATGCCTAAGTATGGGGAAATGTTGAAGTGAGTTAAGCTACTATAGAAATAGACCAATAGCATGTGCCACAACTATGGCAGTAATTCATCAAGCATGATCACAGAGACAGCTGCAGCAGTTACCCACCTATAAGTCAGTTAAGTTAAATTCTCCCCATACCAAAACAGACCCAAATGTAACAGGGCCCATGGCTGCTTGTTTCAAGAAAAGTAACTAAGTAAGTGAACCAGTTTTTTTTCCTCTCACATTTGTAATATAATGCATTGGGATTCATGCCTTCATTAAAGTCACAATAAGCCAAATTGTGTCTTATCACATTCTGTTTCTTCATAAAGGTTTGTCCCTTTAATGTTTAATTTATGGAATATGTGAAATTAAAATCAGGCGGATTTTAAAATGACTATGTAAGCTACATGATTGAAAAGGGAATAGTGCAATCTTTAAATAGATGAAATGCAAATTAATGTACTTCACAGATTGTAATATTGCTGTAATATTCCAATGCACCAAGTTAACTCTTCCTTCTTCTTATGTCAACTGGAGCTATTTTATTACAAGCTCTGAAGACATTGTATGTGTTTGTGTGTACATACACATATATACAAAGAGGCTGAAATTTTACTTATTGTTTGTGACCACATACCATTTCAGGTGTTGATATTTGCAGAGCAGCATTACCAATTCAAACATCCTGTCACAGATATATTCCTCCATTACAATAGTTCAGTGAAAGTGCTCATCCTCTCTCCTTTCTTTTTTCTTTTTCACAATGAAGTCTATGCTATCCTGAAAGAACAGCCCAAGTCCAGAACAAGTTCTCTTTGCGACTTGATCTGGACTCATGTTTAAAAAATATCATTGTTCCATCAGCTAATTTATGTATCACAACTTGTTCCATTATCTTTATGTGAACTGCCATGCATTTATGGACAAGGAGCAAAATAGAGCATACCATGAATGACCAGCTGACTTGAAGCTCCTCCCCAAGGCTTAGATATTAACTTCTGCCAAGAACATTATACCAACTTTCCAAAATTGTTATTATGCTGGCTTTCCTTCTTTCCTACTGTCTAAATGGTAATTGTAGAATCAAGAGCCACTAGCAGCTTGTTTGTATATTCCCCAATGTTTGCCTCAATATTTATGGAGTAGCAACATTCTCATAAACTGAGAATAACCCATTAAAGAAAGCAAACCTTCACTTCCTATCTTAATGGCATAAAGGGAACTTTTTTCTCCTTTCATAGTGGCGTTCAGCCAGGGTTGATCCATTTCTTTTGTCCTGATCTTCCAAAACCATACATAATTTTTTCTTACTGCCTTTGGTATATTTTGCAAAGATCCATCAAAATGAATAGAATCTCAAAGCCTTAAAATTTAAAGGATATATATAGGAGGCAGCATCAGATTTGTGTATCAAGAAACCTAGAAGACTGGCAGTAAAAAGCAAAGTGTAAATGGTATATGGATGATAGGAATGCAAAAGGGGGATACAATTCATCTCCAAATGAATCAGATAGAACTGAACTGATATATTACTGAGGGCTGAGGTTACACTAAAGAAAGTAGGAGAGGCAAAATGCACATCTATATAATTTTTGAACAAAGGGTGGTAAATTATTACTGTTCCTTTCTCTATTGCAGCCAAGAGCAAGTTTATGTTGCTTTGCAAAATAGCAGGAAATATGTGGGCACTAAATGAAATTGCAGCCTCAAGTTTTAAAATGAAACTAAATTATACACAAACTGTCTTCACAATTTACAAAAGCTATTCTGCTCCCACATGCTGTACAATACATTCAACAAAGGTCTCAGTTTGAGATTAATGAATACTGACGCTTTATCCTAATAAAAATTAAATTCATCTCTTTGTCTTCTCGTACTAGAGTACCATTCTCAAATAAATACATATAACACTGTAGTTAATTCTGTGCAGCATACCTTGTATAAGTAGTGCAACTGTCTATTCTTCCTTTAGCCCTTCTTCATATTCAAAATTGCTACATTAGCAAAAGCATTCTCAAAGAGTACTGCACATTTTTCTTTCATAGATTACCAAACACTTCTAAGTCTAATCTATTGTAAAAGTTTCTTTAGAAGAAAATTAGATGTATATACTAAAGAATAATTTAGAAACCCGACTGGTAGAAAAAGTATGCAGTCATTTCTTTTACCATTTAATTTAGTGGTCTTTCAAAAGACCATTTAAAAATTACTTTAAAAAAAGGATGGGGGAGATATTTGCATCCTTTGTATTTTTCAAAAAAGGGGTATTACAATCCTCTTAGAAGGCAGCTTAAAATAAGTACTGCAAACATATTTCAGCTTAGAGTCTGTAATAAAAAGAGGGGGGGGGGGAAAGGTAGATCGACATGTTCATAAGATGAGAGCCCTTGAAGTGCTGCCAGAAGCTGGATAGGTGCTCAGGTACCTCCTTGCTTGCTCAGTCATAATAAGTTGATCTTCTGTCTTCCCATAAACAACAGCTTCCCATTCACAATTTGCCTGTTATACATAGTCCAGTTAATAATTGCATTCAGGATCAAATCAATTAAATGTCTTAAAGCCAAGGGCTAAAATAACCAAACATTAAAATAAAAAAGCAAGAAGTCAACATTTCTCGATTTCACTTAATGATTCAAAAGACTGCCATCCTTAGTCCCATGCTATGAACTAGATATAAAATAGTACTAGTAACCCTAAAATAGTAACCCTAACCCTAACCCTAACCCTAGCCTAAATAAATGTGTATAAAATCACGTAAACCACTTTGAACACCAGGATACTGAAGGTGTAACACTCATGCTTAGAACCAGTTAACCCCTCCCAACGAAGCTACATGGGCATGTATGTTCAGGCATTGCAAGAGACCATTAAGAAGTTCTGTATATGTCTTCCACAATTTATTCAATCTTCATTATCTAATTTACTCAAAAATTGGAAGACAGTGGGGATATAGTATGTATTGTGTGTGTACAAAACTATGGAATGCATTAAATGAATTATGTAACCAACTGAACACTCAGCAACAGTGTTCTAAGGATATGGTAAGGACATTTTACTGCAACAGCAATTTTTAACTTAAAGCTTATTTCTGTTAATTTTGAGTCCTGAATCTGAAGGAGCAAGCATTTTGCAAACATAGGATATTCTAATACCAGAACCCTTGATTTTTTATACATTAATAAATAATAGAAATATTATAATCTATAAAATTACTTTTCCAAGACAAAGTAAATAGAGTTAAACATTAAGACTACTTAAATACTGACCTGAAGAGGTTTTTCTGCTTTAATATTCCTTGAAGTGTATGTATTCAGCTTTTTGTTCCATGCTACATTCAGTTTTGTTGAATTGGAATCTTGTTTTTCTGGAGTTGTGTTGTCTTTATTGTCATGTATTTCCAATAACGGTATCATTAGAAGTGATGTAGTATAGATATTCTCTGACTATATTGCAAAAAAAAAGTTTAATACAACCTGTATCTTGCTGGAGAATTATAAGTTTATATAGTGAAAGCAGCTTAAGAATACCATCCTGCAGGCTTGCATATTGAAATTCTGAGGCAAAGCTTTACAAGCTTTTATGATTCTTTAAGAACTAGCACAAAACATTAAAAGTAGGCTTTCATTAATCAAGAGGCTTCATTTAACTCCAAGAATTCAAACTTAAAATATTTAAAATTCTCAGTGAAACTATTCTAGCATCATTAACCTGAAACAAAATCTGAGAGCTTCTGCGCTGGAGACAAATTTCTTGTCTATCTATTCACACTTATCCAAATAAAGCATTCCATTCTATTCCATTCCATTCCTATTCCACTGTATTCCTTTTCGTAGACCAAAGCAGACTAGAATATAAATATAAAACTAGCTATAGATAGTACTTGTTCAGCAACCACCCATTCAGCAACCATTCAGAATTATGATGGCACCGAACTCGCTGAAATGAAAAAAGTTAGGCCACTGCTTATTCTTACAATTACTGATCTTTATAGTTCTTAGTATCAGTTCTTTTAAATACTAAAATCATGTTTTCTTCCAGTAATTGGTTAAAGGAAAAACATTGGTTAAAGTTCTTGATGCTATAGCATATTCTAATCTGTTTCTATTTAATATGAAATATTTGAATTTCTGATATTATGGTACTGACCTGCATATCTGAAACATCGTCTTCTGCAAAAAAAGGGTCACCAAGTTCTTCTTTTTCCCAAGGATCCAAGACCAATGATTTCCTGACTTTCTTTACAGAAGTGTTCTATGATCAATATTTTACAAAAAAAGAAGCAAGCAATTAAAATTATTTCCATTGTTCCTGAAATTCTAGGGCTACATGCAATAGAATTTACCTCTAGTTTGCATCCTTTATGGACAGACTCTTCCTCTTCCTTGAAGAATATATCTGTTCCAGTTTCCTCTTTTAAAACCTCTCGAATATCTTCTTCCAAAAAGGCAAGAGGCTGTGACTGAAATTAAATGATTAAAATAACAGAAAATAGCAAGATCATCATTTTTAGTTACTGAAATCCATTATTATTATTATTAAGCTCACATTTTATATTTACAAATTCAACTTTTAATATTCTGATTAAATTCTCAAGAGCCAGCAGCTAAATTTCATGGTGTAATTGGCCTCTTCCAATTCTATGTTTCTAAGCATTTCATTCCATTCTTCATTATTTATGGTAGGTAGGCAGAATTCTGAGCGATAACTAATATGTAAACTCTGAATTAAATTTTAAATGGTCTAGTTTCAGACTATTCATGTATCATTTCAAGGCAAAGATTTAGATAAGTGGAGAACCACTACATTGTAGTGGTTAAGGTATTATATTGGGACCGGAAAAACAAAGTTTTCATTTCCTCTTGACCTTGGAATACACTGGAAGACTTTGGGTTTTTATTATCTTTTAATTCAAATTGCTTAAGTACTTAAGGGACATAAAATGAGGGAATACCTCAATGCAGGTAATCCTCACTTAACCACAGTTGGGACTGGGAACTCATTTGCTAAGCAACACAATCGTTAGATGAAGCATTACATGATTACAAAGATTTATGATCCCATTTCTGCTGCAACTGTTAAGAGAATCACCCACACTTGTTGAGCGAGACACTATGTAACTGCGACTTGTGATTTTACTGCCAGCTTCTCCACTAAATTTGTTTATTTTAGGTTAGCTGTGCAGTGTGCAAATGGCAATCATATGCTTGTGGGATGCTGCAATGGTTGTAAATGTTCAAGTGTTGTGAAGCACATGAATCATGTGGGGGCATGGAGACGCTTGTGATGGTGATTAAGTGTGAGGACCAGTCCTAAAATTACTTTTTAGTGCCATTGATCACTAAACAAGGCAGTTTTTAAATGAGCTACTATAGTAGTAGTAATAATAGCCACCATTCAATATTTCTTTTGGAGACTAAAATTTTAGATTATACTATTTTAAAATACAGTTGTTGATTTAACAAATTACAAATTCTATTTATATTGTTTTTAGAAATATTTATCTTTTATGATTTTGTTGCCTTTAATGTTGTAAGTTGCTCAGAGTCACTTTGAAGTGAGGTAAGCAGCAAACAAGTTTAATTAATTAATATATGTAAAATAAATAAAAGGCACAAAATGTATTCAGGATATACATTGTTGAAACTGTCCTTGCTTGGATTGACTAGTCTGTTACAGCTTGAAATTCAGATTTTCTCTCTTATAGCCAAAATCCATTGAATCCAGGTTGATAAAATTGACTAATTTTATATTTTGTCTAATATACAAGGAGATTAAATGAAGTTTTTAATTTACAGAACTTATAGAAATATAGTAACATAACAGTATAGATACAAACAAGATATTATAACACATTTGACCTTTTCCAAATTTAAATTATGTAGCATTGCTCAACCATCAACTTTTAATCCTAAAATTAGATTGGTCACATTACATAAAGGATATGAATCAAAATGGTACATACTACAATTTTCAGAGGACCATATTTCTTTTCTTGAGCAGCTAAAGCATTCTTAAATGGAGTTGGAGTTCTTGGTGTTGTGCCCAGTAGTGATCGTCTAATAGTAGGTGTCCTAAAACTATATAAAATCCCAAAGATGTATAAGAAATTTTATATGATAATCAAAATAAATTATTCTGAATAAAAAAGCTTTATGCACAATCTGTTTTAACCTTTTACATTTTTAGTTCACTTAGATTCACTTCCCTTTTTATTTCCTTTATTTCAAAATTTAAATTATGTACCTACCCAGCATTTTCCTTTTGATCTTTGGGTGTTACATCTTTATTATGTAGGGGAGTTGTAATAAGAACTTTTTGGCTACAAATTGGAGTTGATGTAAATGGAGTATTTTCAAGATTAAACTGCTCGTTTCCAGAACATGTATTGAAGAACTGTATATAAAGCAAGAATATAAATTATACAATTTAACTCCAGCTGTTTAATGTCTGCAGTACTTATGAACAGCTCTATAGCAAGGTAATTATTCCCCATCTTATATTACAATTAAAAATGTTGTTCCATAGCTAAATAGGCACATGAGGCCTTTGCAAAAAAACACACATTAATATGGTGTACTTGTCATGACATTGTATACTTTAAAGCAGGGGTCCCCAAACACCGTCCCACTACTGGCCTTGAGCTGTTCGGAACCAGGCCACAGAAGTGGTGGGCGAGCATGCATGTGCATCCCCACTTGCACAAGCAGTAGGCAAAAGCCTGCACACTCCACTTGCATGAGCGGCAGGCACCCCCCCCCCACACACAGAATCATCCCCTTTCCCCCCATCCCGGCCAGTCCATAAAGCTGGAAAGGTTGGTGAATTCTGCTCTAAAGAGTTGCTTTTATAGCTGCATACAGCATTTTCTCATAAAAACATTAATATTTATATAAAAGGAAACAATTTCCCCCAAATATTATTCACAATCTTAGGACAATTTGATTGTAGCAAAATTTCAATTGTCCTTCAATATGATTTTTTCCCCATTCTGTGTAGTTCTTTGTCTTTACATTTTCATACTCTTGTTTAAAGCCATGTGTAAGGTAGGGTGAAAGAATCTACAGTACACATTATACAACAATGCAGACAGCATTTCTGGATATTCTGGATATACTTTAAAGTGCATTGTAATCAGAAGAACGAAAGTTTTATTTTTTAAAACTGCATTTCTATCTAACTGCTTCCAATGAACTACTAGTTAAATCATTTTCTAATTAAGTAGTTTTCTTCTTTTTAAACTCTATGTCTGGTGCCCTCAGTTATTTGGATATCATTCTGTAGTTCTTGTATTTATTTTAGATTTTATATTATGGTTTTGCATTTGATGTTTTCCCCCTGATTTTATAAACTATTCCAAGAGCTTCAGCTAATTGTAAAAAATAATACAACATACATACTTATCCATCATGCTATTCCCCTTCAGGATAAGCAACATTATGCACAGGACAGAAAGGAGCACAAAATAGTAAGTCAAAGAAATTAAAGACATAAGATAATAAAAAGAAATACAGCTAAATCTAGTTTACGTGATTTCCATTTGCTATACCTTTTATCCTTGCAAAACATTCTGGCTTATTACACTTCATATCTTCTGTTCTAAACTTTTCACACTATGCTTTTTGAGGATATCATCTTCCATCCAAATCATAATTCTCTGGTCTATTTCTTCCTCTCAACCTATCATTTTTTCCTTCATACTTTTATTTTGCATTTTGATAAATAATAAACCTACAAAACATCACTAGTTGCAATCACTACATTTATTTACCTGAGAAGGAGAAAAAGGTAGTGTTTTCACTGGTGTTTGTTTTAGCATAGTATTGTTACTACAGAGTCCGTCATTCAGTTCATAGGCTGGTGATTGTCCAGTCCTGATTTTCTTCTTTTTGCGTAAAATTGTAGGAGTACTGAATTTGGCTGCATTTGGAGATCTTGATTCTTCTTCATCACGTATTTTTGGGCCATCAAGTACAACACTTACATTAAACTGGCACTCCATGGCCCCGTCATTATGCTGAATGCGCATTAATTTTACTGGAGCTTGATTGGCAGGTGAAGAAGCCGCATCAGAAAGGTCAAAGCTGGTGACATCACTCCATGCTACAGGATCCTCCAATATCCATCAACAGAAGAGAAAAAAATATATTCACAACATCTATTTAAAATAAGAGTTATTTATCCCCAATTGAACTGGGAATATCAGTGATTCAGGTATATATTTATCATTTTAATATATAAATATAGATCTTAATTTTAGTTCTAACACATACTTTTAATCTATTTTTATAATATTACAGATAATACTGGCTTAACAATCATACGTTCAGTGACCATTCAAAATTAAGATGGCTCTGAATGAAGGGACCTATGATCCATGCTCAAAGTTCCTGGTGTTGCAGTGCTCCCAGAATCACGTACTTGTAATCTGGAAACTTGGCAACCCATTCAAACTTATGACTGATTGCCAAGCATCCTGTGATCATGTGATCACCATTTGCAATCTTTCCTGCTGGCTTCCTCAGAAGGTCAATGGGGAAGCTAGCAGGAAAGGTGCTGCTGCCTTCCAAAAGGATCCCCTCTGGTTTCTGTAGTCTGGTTGAAAAGCTCCATCCTGAAATCCAATCAGAATTTTGACATGGAGCTTTTGCAGCATGACGCGTTTGCAGCTAGTCTCCAGAAACTAGAGGACTCCCTCTCATTGCTGGAGGCTGGCTGAAAAAGGTCCATTCCAAATTCCAAGCAGGATTTTGGCAATGAAGATTTACTATAGATGACCAGGTGGGAGGGGTCAAATTCATCATCAGTCATGAGTCCCTGCACGCCCACAATAGATCTAAGTCCAGCCCATCTTGAATTCTTTCAACTCCCGCTAATTCCCCATGACCATTAGTAGTTCAGATTCTTAAAGAGAGAGCACTTAAGCTTGCAATGAATCTTTATACTCATTTTAACTGCCAGAATTTCCTGATTTCCTCAATAACATTTACAACCTCAAAGATGCATTAGGCAAGGAGAACAGGATGCCTTAGGGAGGTGAGGGAGAGGCCCAGCTACATGACTTTTTCCCCATTTGGGGGCTGGAAATCCTGCTTGGATTTGGGGAGAGAGCATTTTCAGCTCCTAAGAAGAGATACTCGAGCATGCCCTGCTCTAGGCCTCCCAGTCTTCCCCTCACCGAGGCAACTTATCGGAGACTCCATCTACTTCAGACCACAAGATTGCTTAATAACTGGAACTGGGAATGCCGAGATTGTAATCGCTGACCGAAGCGGTCACAACATCTTGCTTAATGACTGCTTCACTTGATGACCGAGATTCAGTCCTAGTTGTGTTTATTAAACAAGGACTACCTGTACTTTCTCAGATAATCCCAACAATTCAAATGTTCACTATCTGTGTATTATTTCTATCATAAAAATTAATAAACAGTTAATATATCAGTTTTATTGAACAAAATTATTAGTACTAATAATCTTAGTAAACTATTAAAATTTATAAATTTTCTGATTTATTACATTAATTTTATTATTAAGACTTACAGACTCAATGAGTTCTAGTGTCTCTGCAAATTCAGGTATGGTCTGTAGAGATGACAGAACTGCATTTGCTTCCACAGCCAAGTATTTGCTAGGTGAAGTTTGCTGATTTATTGAAGCTTGTGTATCATCTATATCATAAAAATCATTTGTTTGCTCCCCAAGGCTATTTAAAGTATTTGCCATGTTATCTTCCATGATGAAGTTTCCAGACCAGTTAGAAAAGTTTCTGGCTTGCTAAGAACACAAAAAACATGTTGCTGTTTTATTGAAAATTAAGCATGAAAGATAATTTAAACTCACTATAAAGGATGTATGATTAATTAAGCTCACTGGAAATTATGGAAGTTGTGGTATAAAAATGGACCAGAAAATAATATAACATGATTTTAATTAGTCTATAATGCACTTACCTGAAAGTAAGCCCCATTTAATAAAGTAGCTTACTTCCAAAGAAAGAAAGAAAGAAAGAAAGAAAGAAAGAAAGAAAGAAAGAAAGAAAGAAAGAAAGAAAGAAAGAAAGAAAGAAAACTACAAAGGGTTATGCTGCTGATATAACCATGTGACACATTCTTAAAAGTCACACTATTTTGTTAAAACATGAGTATTTCCACCTCCTTATTAAGCCATTTAAATCAGATACATATTTGAATCATTTCATACTGACCAGTCTCACAAGAATCGCAGTTGTGTCTAATTTGAACCTGTCAACAATCTTTATTGTGGTCCAAGAAATCATACTGCTAAATTTCAGTGGCAAACTGTCAAAAACTACAGCTGTTTCATTTCACTATTTTTAGGGTATATAATCATTCCTTTAAACCAAAAATAAATAAAAATTAATTATCAAAAGCACCAAACAGAAGTCTCCTAGGCAAGGCAACATCCACTTGCATGACATCATGGAGTACTTCACCTCACCTGCTGTGCCCTTAACTTGACTTTTTTGATGGCTGCCAGAAGAAAAGCTGGCTTAATAATTTTGCCAAATGATAGAGAAAGCATGCAATATATAATCCCCAGCCATAAGTTATGCAGTGATCCTCATGCTTCTCTCTCTCCAAACTTGTATAGCTTTTCCTGAGCCATCAAAGGAAACACAAAAAGCCCAGAAAGTAGTATGTAATCCTTTGTTCTAAAAGTCACAAGAAAAATATAAGCAATATTTATGCCATCCAAACTTTCTCAGCTGCCCATCTGTTGAGAAGTGAAACATGATTTCTTCAACTATATTTCAAATACCATTACAGTGTATTTGTTCATTAATTAATTTTACAGATGTAGAAAGACTTAATTGCCAATCAGCAAAAATATTACATTTATGCAAGCAGCTCTTACTGAGGACACTCTCTTTCTCCTGATTTCATTTTCAGCTGACATAAGTAGCAATTCAAGTTCTTTAATTTTTTTCTCTTTGTCAGGATCATCATCAAATGGCTGCTAGAATGGACATTGAGGGGAAAAAGAACACACAAAGAGATAGCATTACATTTAGGGCACATCACTAGGAGATAATTTAGAAGGGGCATTAGAATGAAATGATAACAAGACTTTTGTTATAATTGAAATTATCAGGCAGTATGTAAATAGTAGAAACACAGCTGGTAACATGTGTTTAAAATGAACTTAGCTATCTAATTTCCAACAATATGCTTCAGAATAATTTCAGAGCAAAGTTGAAATCCTGAGTGCTACAGTAGAGTCCTTGGTGCTCTCTGAGCTTGGTTGTTTGCTGCAGACATTTCATCCCTGACTAGATAATATCATCAGGGGTAGAAGAGAATGGGGTTTGCTTCCTGTTTATATACAGGAAGCTTGCTTTGCCACAGTTGGTGGAAGTTTATTATCACAATGATGAAACTTCCTTGAGTCCTATCAAACCTGAACTGGCACAGTACTTGAAACTGGACCTGATTATTATCAAACAGTGTGGAACTATTATTCTTTTAATTTACTGTCACTTTTTATCAGTCTGATTTAGCTTTGCACAGACATATTTATATATTAGGCTATAGGACTAACTTGCAGAATAACACTCAAAAAAGTAAACAGAATTTGGCAATATTTTAAAATACACATCAATTCTGTATACTGGTGTTGATATATATATATATATATAAGATGACCATAAGTAATTATTTATATCATAATTGCTCAATGACAAAAATTATTCCTCGAATTCTTAAATACATTATTCTTTAGCAAGATATTACTGAAAACCAATTTTCATCCAATCAAACTGATACATTAAAAAACAAAATAAGCTGAAATTCTGGAGAGGCACATAATGGAAATTTCATACAGTAGAACAATATATTTGATACTACTTAAAAATAACCTCCCAGATTTATGCACATGAATTTTATCTGCTATCCAACATCTAAAAATAATTCAGCTGCATTAACATATGCTTTTTTTATCAAAATAGTTCCACTTCTTTGATGGAAAAAGTGTTTGAATTATTGGACACCATTATATGTCAATCCTTTCAAAATAACTGAGGTTGATTGTATTCCTGGTGATAAGGTCCCTATTAAGAATATTTTTTCATATAACAAACAGAAATATTTTTGTGCTATCATCATGATGTCAGAGAAAGAGTAAAAGGTGAATATAGTTACCCAACAATTACCTGAATGAAGTTTGAAGAAGCTGCAACATCTAAGCAGCTGCTTTCTGTTGGAACATACTGGTAGCCTGGTATCTAACAAATCAATTATTTACACAAATATAATCAATTATTTCTACACAATTATTTCTACAGAATAACTTAAACATTTAATTTTAGAAAAAATAATTTGAACATGTTTCAAAGAATTATTACTTTGAGACAAAATAAGAATATTAAGATGAACAAAATTGGAAACCAAATATTTTCACAATGAAATATTTACAGTGAAAAAGTATTTTAAGTTAAAAAATATATCAAAAATAAATCAATATGAAAAGGCTAAAACAATGCTGAAGATATTAAAAATTCTGGATTCTTTCAAGTATCTCACCTAAATTATTTTAAATTATTTGCAGCATGAAGCTCTCACACACATTCTCCTATAACAGGGCTGTCAAATTCCCGGCCCGCGGTCTGGATGCATCACATGCTGGCCACACCCACACCCGGTTTAGTGAAGGGGGAAAAGTCCCAACACATCATGTGACGACGCCATGATGACGTGAGTTTGACACCCTTGTCCTATAGTAAAAAATATGGCTATAAAAATTGGGAACTTACATGTGTCTGAACTGGTATATAAAATTGATTTTGGGCATGCAGATGATCTGTAGATACACAAGTTTTGTGAGGAAGTTTTGATAAACAAGGGCGCTCTGTCTTGATTCCATCTTGTAAATATCCTTCTTGTTCAACTTTTCTTCGCATAGTAGAGTTCCAATGATTTTTTATTGAGTTGTCAGTCCTAAACAAATAATAGGACATAATCCAAAGTCACGTTCTCCATAGTTATACTAATTTCAGTGGAAAAGAATCACTTCTTTTTGAATGAGACAATAAGCATTTAATAAGTTGTACTGTACATAATATAAACATTATATTTATTATGTATTGCACAGGATTGAAAATTAGGCTGCAAGAAATAAGTTACAAATGTCAAAATGCAAAATTATTTTTCCAGAATTTCCTAAAATAAAATTTCAGTTTAAATGTTTCTAAAAGAGGTACTAAAATGTTATATTTTTATATTATCCCTTCTCAAAAATGTGGAAAGAAAAATCACAATAGTAGTCTTCTAACAGAGATTTGTACAAGTATGTTCCAGAAGCCTGGAGTGTTTCCTGAATTACGCCCAAACCCTAACCTTTTCACTTTTTAAGTTGCCTTATGGCCTTTAGGTCTTTTTTAGTAGTTGAAGATGTCTTCTTCACAACTATTTGTTTCAATTATCAAAAGCTCTCATTTGGGGACAAAGAAAGTAAATATATCTTGCTTCTCATTCAGGAGGGCATTGGTCTGAAAATGTCTGGTGAGCTTTTCAACATTCCTCTGTATCTGTGTCCTCTGAGCCTTTCAAGTCCTCTGTGTCCATGCTGCAGGATGGGGCAAGATTGCATAGGATCACTGAAATATCGGCTGATGAAACCAAGGAAGAAAGGGGTTTGCTGGGAGAGAGCAGGGCAGTAGGGATAGGCAATGAGAGTTCTTCATTTTGTAATGAATTAAGATCTGAAGCACTGTTGCTGCCTTAGCAGTAATATTATAAAGCCCTGTCAGTACTTTCCTATCATGGGCCTTCCTGAAGAAAATGGGCAAAAACTCTATATTCCCAAGTTGAAGAATTAATCCAGTTAATTGTGCTGGTTTTCTACCATAATGAACAGTTAGAAGTTCTGACTGGGTTAATGGAAAATGTATTAGTATATTGTGCAAAAATGGCCACATAATAGCACCATTTTTAAAAAACAGACAATTTTTTAAAAAAACTTACCTTCCAGGAAGCAGTTTTGCAATTTCAGCCCATCGGTTTCCTAAACGTTTATGAGCTTCATAGATGATTCTGTCTTCCTCTTCCGTCCATGAAGATTTCTTTACCTCTGGATTAAGATGATTGTGCCATCTCTCTCGACATTGTTTCCCTATCCTTCCTTTTAAGTGCTTTGCAATCAAAGACCAGCGTTTGGGACCATATTTCTGAACAAGTTCAATCACCTGGAATACAAATTGAATGGCACATTTTCTCCAGCATTGTTTTAAGAAAAAATAGTACCCAAGTAAAAGAAGCAAAGGACCTCATTCTATTTATTTTATTATTTAGCCACAAAATCATTCTGACTTCCAGTGGCTTACATTTAGGAAACTGGTGCTAAGGGGAAGTGTAAAAATACAATGGATGAGATCCCACATAATTCTAAGCCAGGATTTTTGTAGCATACTTTGTTTAAAAAGCCATAGAGGCTCAGGCTCACATTATTCCGTAATAGGTTGACTGATCTAAGTACACACACACACACACACACCTCACATTATGATGTAGCATTATGTATAAACCAGACCTAATATCACATTTAGAAACTAGCTGGTGGAGTGCAGTATTAAAATAGAATAGCTAAAGGATAGGATACAGAACATAGTTTGAAATAATCTTACAAAGCTAAATTATAACATTCCCTTCCAAATATATACTGGTGAAATGAGACATTTAATGTAAGGAAATAGAATATTATATATGTATCTACCCTTTATCTTCGGCATCTCAGGTATGTCCTCAAGGTGCCTACAAAGTCATAAAATTTGGCAGATTGCTGTAAGGAAGGAACGTCTTCTCTATAGAGGCATGCCTGCCCCAGGCCACAACATTCCTCTTTTCCCAGGTGTCTTTATAACTACCCATTCTATGCACGTTTAGTGGCATTTGTATCTTATATTATCTTCTTTATGCAATTTCTAGTGCTATGCAGTACTTCAGACTTATTTCCCAAAATGTGCTTCAGGATAGGCAATGACATATATACAGCATCAGACTACACCTTGTTAAAGCCACTGCATCCTTTCTGGGAATCCACAGCGTCTCTCCACAACTTCATATAATCCAGAGAAAAGACATGGGTCAGTTGTAAAAATATACTATAATATACTACCTTTACAACAGTGAGTACCCCTAAAGAATCTATTTGGAATTAAATGTAAAATGTTCCATAGCCTTACTATTTATCGCACTTTACTTTTTTGTTTTTAACTTGGAACTTTGCAACCCACTTAAGGAACATTTTAAATGTTGGTTTTGTCTTTTATTAATATTTTATTTCAAATTGTATTATATTTATTATTATAAATTTATGAATAATGAAGAGACTTAAAAATATGAAAAAACAAATTATAGAAAATAAAATTAATTTGGGAAATTTTTATTTATATATAATTAATTTTATTTAAAAGGTATTGCCAGTTTCACATAACATTTTATTGATTGGGTATATACTGTATTTTTCGTAGTATAAGACGCTCCGAAGTGTAAGAAGCACATAGATTTTGGGGAGGAAAACAAGAAAAAAAAATCTGCCTCTGCCTCCCAGCAATTTGCCTCCTTGCAGCAAACAGCCTGTT
>JANHFL010008418.1:6631-19621 GCA_032468155.1 Oxyrhabdium leporinum
CCCCCCGTGCCCACACCACCAGTTGTGTTGGCCATGCCCATCCCCCCAGGCTTATTTTTGGGGTAGGGGTAATATTAGGCCCACCCTTCAAAAATTAGAATTGGGCTTATTATTGGGGTGGGTCGTGTTTTCAGAGAAACAGGGTAGATGCAGTTGATATTTGAAGGTAGAAAAAATGTCTTCATCAACCATAGCATTTATTAGTGTGTCTTATGCTAGTGTCAAAATGTGGATTCAGTTGCACCCATTTCTGCCCTTTCTTCAAGGATATCAGGTATGTGCTATATCAGCCACACCCTATATCATGATAAATGGGATTAATACCATCACTATATTAATTCTTCACTACACTGTGAAAAAACAGAACTCTGATGGCATCATTCAGAGTTCTCTTAATGTCTAATGGAAATGTCAAAAGCATTTTCAAACTGAAGGTTATATCTGAGGTCAACAATGGATCCTTTGTGCGCTGCTTTCAATCATTCCCGAGACACATGTGACATTATTTTACAACTAATGAAGGATCGTGTTATGATATACAGTAATAGAATGGAAATGCTCCATGCAGTAAAGAATTACACCTCATTTAAGAGGACAGCAGATGGGATAAGCCACTGTCTCAAAGCCATTTCATGATAATAAATAGCATCTATATAACAAGGAGATGTATTGTTCAAATGTTAATGAACTGGAGTTTCAAACATCCCTCAAAACTGGTTTTCCTGGAGAAGGGCACAAGAGACTTGCAGTTGGAGTACCACAGCTGGAATGTCAAGAGACAACAGCTGGAGTGCCACAGATCCATCTTGGCTATTTTCAAACACATTTGTTTTACTTAGCTTACATCCAGCTTTTTTTCAGCAGCTGTAGATAGTTTATTCAGAAATTTACCCTTTATTTTATCCCGATAATAGTAACCTGTGAAGTAACTTTGGCTGAGAGACTTCTGGTCCTCCAAACTCCCAAGTGATCTTTCCATGACCAAGAATAGACTTGGACCAAAGTCTCCAACAGTTTAACTCCACCTCCATTCTGGCAGAATCCCACAATATAGGCAATAAAATCTAAGAATATAAAATCTAAGAATATGATCTAGGACAGATCCCACTAAACTCGATGGATTCGATGGCCAATGCTGAATCAGCCAAATGTTTTAGCTACCCCATAGCCTATTCAGTTTGATTATCTTCTAAAATATATACTTAACTTTCTCATGTTAATCGAGTTTAGCATTCGGCATCTATTATGCACAATGATTTTTTGGCACTTTGGCACCGTGAGCAGGTTTTGCTCCCAAGAGGCTTCTATAAAGCTGGAGGCTGAATTATTCTTCCATCTCTTGAGAAGTCAATCTTGCCAGTTTGGCAAAGCTTTGTTCCAGCTGCAGCACTACTATTATGTTGAGAGGCTGTGGATAAGTTAATAACATTTTAGAAGTGGGTCTAAAGATACAGAGAATTATATAGCATAGTTATTAATCTTTCACCTTTCCATATGGCTTTAAAAACATAAAATCTCCTTCAAAAGCTTTGTAGTACACGCAGAACAAACACCGTTAGAGCCAGTGGTGGAATGCTGCCAGTTGAACTACCAGTTTGGTGAGCACGCTCTTTGCGTGCAGACATGCGCTTTGCACACATGCGCCCTACTCAATCACGTGCAGCGCTGCAAATGAAGCATTTAGAAGCAGAGCAGTTTACCTTCCCAGTCAGCAATGATAAGTAGAACAGTGGGGTGGGGGAGAATCAGCTGTAACATACGATTTAGATTAGCTAGCAAGGAGGAAATAAAGGACAGAAAAGTGCAGGGGCCAACTGATTGTTGGAGATACTGGTTCATTTGAACCCATGCGAACCGGCTGAATCCCACCTCTGGTTAGAGCAAAAGCTGCATTTTCATGCACTGCAAAGTTACAGGTGTCATTACTGGTCTGAGATGATGGAATGAAGTATAATCACTTTAACTTCTGAGAGAGTTCAGTAAGTTCCCAAATGCTATAGAATGGTTTTGAAAACTATTATTAAGAAATAGTTAAAAAAAACAAAAACAAACCCTAAACATTTTGATAGCTTTTCTGCACTTCAAGAACAGCTATTGAGTTGTACTATTTCTACAACCAATTTCTTGAATCCCAAGATCTTTTAACTGAAAATCAGGTTGTAATTGAAGTGCTTTTTCTGGAAATGCTTTGGTTAATCTTAATTTAGACACTTGGCTGGTATGTTTTTACCCCAGTTTATACAATGTTAGGTTTGCCTGGCTCTTTTGCTTTCTTATACACAGAAAGAGAGAGAGAAAGAGACAGAAATCATTGTTTTCCATAACTCACTTCATGTACTTTGTCGAATGGGGGGCGGCCCCTTCGTGTACCTATGGACGCCAGTCTCACCTTCTGAAGATAGTGTAAAGTAGCAGTCAACCTTTCAAGCTCTGCAGACCGGTGGTGGTGGGGGGGCGAGGGGATGGTTTTGCATGCACGCCGCTTACACAAATGCAGATTTGCGCTCTCACCCACTGCTTGCACGGCCCAGTTCCCAATTCCCAGGTTGCAGACCAGGAATTGGGGACCCGTGATGTAAAGGGAACTGTAATCACAGAATATTAATACAAAGAAGGATTTCTGGTCACTCAAGTAGTTTTACTTATGTTCAGGCAAAGACAGATACAGCTCCCCTTATTATTCTTCTGATAAAAGTGAAATAGGAGATTAGTAGAAGGAAGGCTGGTGCACACCAGCCTTTGGACTAGTGTAATATACATTATTTTTTCCTTATACCTTGGCAAATATGTTCCATATCGAGCAACATACAGACATTCCAATTTACATAGGTGATAGTGAAAAACTTTTTTGGCTGCAAAACTACTTCAGTAGAGGTAGTCCTCATTTAACAACCATAATTAGAACTGGCAACTTCATTTTTAAGCAAGTGGTTTCTAAGAGAAACATAACTGAGCTCCTAATCTTATCCCAGCTTTGCTTTGCTTTACAGACCTGCAGAGGTCATAAATGTGAGGATTGGTCATAAAGTTACTTTAGCATCAACATCATAACTACAAACAATCATTATAACAAGGACTATCCACAAGAACCATCTGTGGACCTTCCCTCAACCTGACGTCTCCCAGATGTTTTATAAATACAACCAGGAATTCCTAGTCATCAGCCATGAAGCAGTTGATACATTATTACTGGCCAAAATGTTCTCTGTACTAGAAATGTGAACCATTTGGGAAAAGTATCTATATGTGCTGTTGACAGATCAGGTTTTCACTAAGAATCCCTGAAATTGATGCAAGTAAAACATCAAGAAATGAAGGCATCACTTTCCAGAACTATGTTCCCTAATTGTGAACTATAATTTTGTAATTATTCTTTACATTTATTGGAAGTAAACCCTCAGAGTTTGGTAAGCCTTAATTTTGAGTATTCCTTCATAGGTTTCCATTCTTAAGTTTTTATTATTCCTTTGCTCTTTCCAAAACTGTTTAATTGTCTTACCTAGCAGGGGTTAATTTTATGTGTGTGTGTATGTGTGTGTATGTGTATGTGTGTGTAATACACATACATCTCCACATATATATATATATAAGTGTGTGTGTGTGTGTGGGTGTGTGTACAGTACATTTATTTATTTGTTTATTTTTATTTATTTATTTGTGGCTTCCAAAGAGAATGGCAGGAGCAGTTTCCACTTCTCAAATATCAAAATCTATGGCTGAAGTGGATATTCTGGGGAAAACAAATATTGTAGTTGTTCTGAATTTCTTTCAATTTCCAGACCAATATTTTCAATAATCTACCACCATGTTGGGAAGAATATCCAGAAAATTTTAGATGGCTGTATTAGTTGTTGAATGGCGAGTTCAGTGCAACCCCAGAAACTGTTAGTGTTTGATGGTATTTGTTGCCCAATATACCAGACAATTTTAAAAGAGAGAAAGATAATAAAATTTTGAGATGAAAATAATATCTGTAGAACTAACATAAGTAACATTGCAAATCTTCATTTTATTAAAGAAAATATAGAAGACTTAATGAAAATTATTTCCACTGGGATGGGATGGGATGACATATGTATCTGCTAAAAGCCTTTAATATCATTCCTGGCAGACCTTAGCTTTCCTACTTGGACATGCCTTCGTAGCCTCTTCTTTCCTTTCTAAAATCTCTTATTAGCTCTAGGATGAAAGAAATTCTGCAGTCTTTAGATCTCCCCATATGGTTTATTCAGCAATATTAACCCTCATTCTTTTTGGTGAACCTAAGATAACACAACAGTAGACCCCTTATACCGAGTCTCAGAGCCAGCTGCCTGGTAACAGTCAAGTACACATTTGATAAATAGTTGCAGAGCAACAGGTCAATAACCAATTAAAGAGAACTATAGAAGAAAAGCTGCTGATCTAGAAAAGGAAGAAAGTTATAGTCATTAACTTACTTTTCTTAAAAGCACAGAGACATGACCCCCTCAAAAGAAAAACCTAGGGGAAGAAAATCTTGATGTCTAGATAAAGTGTAAATAGTCCCAGAAGAACATGCTCTCCCTGAGCATTGAAAAGCCAATAAAAGAAATTCTTAGTATTAGAACTTTCTTGGTTTCATGCCAGATTCTTGGAAGGTCAATGGATCTGAAAATGAAAATATATGCAAATCAAATTGGAAATTCACCTGCTTCCTGGGATGGATGGATGGATGGATGGATGGATGGATGGATGGATGGATGGATGGATGGATGGACGGACAGACAAATAATAATTTTGTCTGAGAGCTAAAAAACTAACAGTAATATAAAGTGGATTGATGTAATTATGGACAATGCCAGGAATTATTTCAGGATTCTAATCATTCTCAAGTGGACCTTCCTTGTACCTCTGGGAAAAACACTGGGATGATAGATTTTAATCATTCTCACATTCCTTAAGACTTTCAGGGAACAAGTAAAGTTACAAAGAAAATTCAATTTTCCTATTGTTGGCTGTCCCTTTGTATTCTTCTAAATGTAAGATGGAATGATAACCCTGTTTAGGATATCCTCATCTGTAGACATTTTCATCACTTATAGGTGTTTCAAAATCAGTGCATGTAGTCAAGCCCAGAACATGGGATGAAGCTAGAATTCTTTTGAAACATTTTTCTGACTGTTCACAGGATATTTCATCTAGGAATAGGATAATTATAGCACCTTGAACTTCTATTTGCAGATAATAATAGTTCTCCAAAGATGCACATGTATACATCCCAACTAGACTGTGTTGTTTCGCTGTGTCATATATAATGTGAATATATGCACAATTTTGTATTTATTTATTTTGTCATGTTTATGTAGTGTATATTGGAGGTGGTGTCCTTTTTAGAGCTGTAAGCAAGGAAACTTCATTTTAGTGTATGCCGATTAGTGTACATTTAAAGTGACAATAAAATTAGTCTAAGTCCAAAGATGCCCACATTTTAGACAGACTTACTTAGAACAGATTCTCATAGCTACCTGAGCCTTCCAGGGAAGCATTCTCAGACAGAATGGATTGGTGCTGCCAAATAACCGTTCAAGCAAAGGGAAGGCCTTCCGATCACCCACAAGTACTCCATACAGAGTCTTCCAACCCCATCAAATGGTAGTGTCCAGCTTGTTTTAGCGCTCCGGTAAAGTGAGCCTTGTCCAAGGCATAGTTTGGAATCTTCAAACAGATACTGGGTCTGGCCACTTCCTGTCTTCATCAGTTCAGGAAATTGGTTGTTAACTTCTTTTAGATATTAAGAACCTTCAGAATGACAAGTTTCATCACACAAGTTATACTGAGGATTTTCCTTCAATCCTTAGTAAAAGAATTTCCATGTAAGTCAAAGTACACACACGCGCATGCATGTATGTATAATAAAGAGCAAAAGGGTGACTAGAACATTAATTTTGGAAAGTTATAAATGGTCTAAGGGACCAGAAGGGTTGAAAACAAGATTTTTAAATGATAATAATCCTTCCTATGAGTTTAAAATCCTATTTAAAATATATGAAGATTTTAAATCTAAGTGTGAGAAATTTTCCTGTGACAAAATGTTGTGGAATAGAAAAAAACATGATAAGACGAGGCTCTGAAATCTAGAAACTAGAGGTAACCAGAAAGAAGTAAAGATAATAACTGAAGGAGAATAGAGAAAAGCATTTTAAGTTTATAAGAAATCAAGGGTATTTGGGAACAATGAACTAAGTAATTTTTACTAGGATTGTCTGATAACATAAAAATGGCTTTAAAAGAAGACAGAAAAGAATACAACTGAGAATCAGGGTGTTTCAATTCAAATTTAAAAATGACAATCACAAGAATGATATGGCTGCATTAACACAGGGATACAATCAAGAACACTTGAAGTGTTAATACCACTTTATAATGCTTTGGTAAGACCACATGTAGAATACTGCATCCAACTTTGGTTGCCACGATGTTAAAAAAAAAGTTGAGTCTAGAAAGAGTGCAGAGAAGAGTAACAAAGATGATTAGGGGACTGGAGGCTGAATCATATAAAGAACGCAGAAATTGGGTATGTCTAGTTTAATGAAAAGGAGGAGTAGGGGTGACATAATTGAAGTGTTCTAATATGTAAGGGGTTGCCACGGAGAAGAGGGAGTCAACCTAGTCTCCAAAGCACCTGAAGTCAGGACAAAAAGCAATGGATGGAAATTAACCAAGTAGAGAAGCAATGTAGAACTTAGGAGAAATTTCCTGACAGTTAGAACAATTGATCAGTGGAATGACTTGCCTCCAGAAGTTGTGGGTGTTCCAATACTGGAAGTTTTTAAGAAGAGATTGCACAACAATTTGTCTGAAATGGTCAGGATTTCCTGCCTGAGCAAGGGGTAGAACTAGAAAACCTCCAAGGTCCCTTCCAACTCTGTTAGTCCATTATGGAAAAAGGTATTACACTGGATTTATAAATCATATAAGTTGATGTCTTAACTAAAATGGACACACAAATAATAAAACAGAAAAGTGACTTGGACAACTTTCTTATCTTGAATTTACAAAGAGATATATTAGACTTATGAAGGACTCCCTGTCAGGCTGAACAACCAGACTCACCAGACTTTTAGAGTTCAAACAACTTACTTTATTGTTCTATGGCCATTTCACAAGAATCTCCCCAGACTAGTAGCTTTCACCCAGAAAAAACTAGGTAAGTCTCAGAGACATTCGGGAAGGTGAGGGTCAGACCTTGCCCTCTTGTGTTTATGTAAGGATTCTAGACTAATTTCCCACCTGAGCACTCCTTCCAACTGGATCAGTTGCTCTCCAGCAGTTCCTGACAAAAGACCAAGAGAAAATAAAATGATATCAGCTTTGGGGAACTACTTAAAGGGAAAAAAAATCCATAATTTTAAAAGCAAAAAGAAGAAATATAAAATAGGTGTCAGCTTTGGAAGCCATAATTGCGAGGCCTCTGCAAGCTACCACAATAAAGTATATGAGGAAAAAATGAGGTTTTACTTTCTCATGTAGTTAGAAGATAATTAGGACATAACAATATTCTTGGTAAATGTTTCAAGGACATCCTAGTTAGCACCTGGAAGAGGAGTGACAAGATGGATGAGGGATGATGGGTATAAGCTTTGATTGGGGAATGTGATGTATGATGATGGTAAAGAGGTGGATCTTTGAATTCTTTTGAGTTTGGAAAAACCTGACTTTTCAGATTCAGGTTTTTCCCAGATGTGCCAATATGGTTTCTTCAATAAACTCTGATTTGGATTAATTACTATCTGAGTGCTAAGCAGTTTGTTGAAACTTCGATGGAATGCTGACAATAGGCTTACTTGATCAAGATCAGGGGTGTCAAACTCATGTCATCATGGTGGCATCACATGATGTATCGAGGCTTTTTCTCTCTTCACTAAACCAGACCTGGGCAGCGTGTGACACATCTGGCCCTAGGGCCTGGAGTTTGACAGCCCTGATCAAGATTAAAGAATGTTTTTTCTAGTTCCTCTTAAAGGGTTTTTCTCAGCTGGGACTGAATGATGAAGCTTGAAAAATTGATCATAGATAAAATATAGGAAGAATTTTTGTTGTATTTTTAGAGTGATAACCTATGGTGTTAAAAGTATAGGAAAGGATTACAAAGTTGACTTATTTGACTAAGATTAAAAATATAATTTTTGGTACATGTTAATTTTGAGGAGTTTCGGAGAGAAACAAAGAGAAAATGATAAAATGTCAACTTGTGGGATACTAGTTGAAGGAATTAAAATTAAGATAGTTAGTATATTGTTTCTGGTAGTTCTTAATGGATTTTTCTTGACTAGGTACAAATTACAAATTTTTAAAGATTGTTTAGGAGATGATATGAGAAGAAGATTTTTTGCATTGTATTTTTAGAAAAAGTGGTAAGTTACTGCGTTAAAAGTAAAAGAATATAAAATGTATTTATTAAGGTTAGATAGATGAGATAGATGATAGATAGATGATAGACAGACAGACAGATGATATATTGTTATTTCTGGTAACTCTTAAGGGACTTTTGCTGAATTAGAGACTTTATAATTTGTTTATGGATAAGAAATAAGATATGGGAAGAAGAGATCTTTTGTTGAAATGTTAAGAGAAGTTACTGAAATTGTTTGTACTTACCAAAGGGGAAAGTCATTTGTTTATATATATATTTCTTTACATTTTCTACTTTTCTCTGCCTTTTTCTCTTTTTTATATTTTTTGTATTTTGTATTAGTTTTTAATCATTGTATTTTTTAAATTTTCATAGAAATTAATTAAAAAAAAGAGATTCCCTTAGTTGCCAGGTAAAAATAAGCTATGTATTTACAGGTTCTAGTAACTGCAACATCTAAAGCTATTTTTTTAGGATGGCATAGAGGAAGAAATATAGAGGCTTAAGAATTGTAACAAGAAGAAAATACAACCATGATATATAGTACAGTATTATTAAAGTGCTTAGACCAGCCTTCCCAGCTTGAAACCCTCCAGATATTTTATAATTACAGTCATCAGATGTCACAGTATGGTAGCTGTGGTTTTGGAAACTATACCTCCAAGATACCTGGAGAAAACAGATTGTGCATCAGTGCATGAGGTTGATGGATGATCCTGGGATGGATCAATAAAAAACATAACAAATATAGCAAAAAGTGGGCATATTCTTCTCCTCCTTAAAAATCTAAATCATTTTCTCAAGTAACATTCAAGAAAATGCCTATTAAGGAAAAAAAAGCATCCTGTGGAAGAATCTCGTCTTTGTTCAAGTAAATGAGTTGTAAATGTTGCCAGTATGGAATAGTTTATATGTGGTAGCATCTTGCAAGAGCTTTGCTAAATGCAGCCTCAAGCAACAGTTTCCACTTGTGTGTATTTGCCTCTAACATGAGCAAGGAATCCAGACTTAGAATCGTGTTTATCAAAGAGGAACAGCTCTTAATTTGTAATTGCTACTCATAATGTTCAGATTCCTCTTTATGACATCATTTAATAAGAGAGACCAGAATACCCATCAGTAAAAGGACACACTGCATTTATTTCAGTACCAAACTACTGCAGTACTACAATAGCAAACCTAAAGAGGAAGGTCCTTTTATGGATTTATGCAAATTAAACCATACATGTAAAGGTCAGAGATAGGGAAATTATGAAGATGGAACTACAGGCCTGTCAAACTGGCAGCCCACAGGCTGGATGCGTCGCATGTGGGCCACACCCACCCCGGCTCCGCAAAGGCAAAAAAGTTGCGATACGTTACATGACGCGATCGAGTTTAACACCCCTAGATTACAGAGATGATGGTTTTATTAAGAACACAGAGACTATGTTAAAATAGTGGTTAACATTTGGCGTGTGATTTCTAAGGGTTATGAAAGATGCAACCAACTGAGAGATCGGAAGAAAGAATATGTCTTCCAAGATAATAAACAAAATCTTAGATAAATACTATTTGTTTTGTTATTCCTGGATCACTATGGACCACTCTCCCCTCCCCCCAAAAAAAGACATCCCTGGGACTTTTAAACCAGTTAAGGCAGTATAATTGATGAAAATTATTGACATTCTACCACCAGAAGTTTCCACAGACAAAACAATTGCTAAATGTACTGCATAAAAATTGCAAACCTTAACCCAAAAGACAGGTGACTCTTTAAATTCTTCATTGCCTTGTACAAAGGAAAAGTATTTGGGGGGAAATAACTTCAAGAAAGTGTAACAATTGCTGAGCTTTCTATTTTTAATGGGGATGATATACATGCTTTAAACAATACTAGTTTAAATAATATTCCTCCTAGTGTTACTGCCACCAATATTGTGGCTAAGCACCATTTGTTAACTACTCAACCAGTGAAATCTATTTTTGGACAAATAATTGCAATTTTGACAAAATCAGATAAAGAGGCATTTTGATCATATTTATTAAATATTACAACCATCTCTATAATATTGTAAGGCCCTCTAACTTTAATTGAAGTCCCTACATGGCAAAGGATTCTAATCATTATTAGCAACAAAAGAACTTGCTAACAAAAGAGATTGTGCACTTAACTATCACCATAAGCAAATTGCTTTACACACAGCAACTAACTGTGCCAAGAGATGGTTCTCTAAAGAGTCTATTAAACTTTCCTGAAGCCAATTTCTTCATTGCCAGCTGCAAGCAGTTGATATTAATAGCACCACCTGGCTTGCCTTGCTGTAATGGAAGAAAGAAGGTTATATTGTCAGGTAACTGTTTAACTATTTTATCTATGTTGTTAAGGAGAAGAACTTTTGGAATCTCTCCTCTGTAGGTCTTTAGTGATTATAATGTGAAATCATTCTTGAATAGCAATAGGTATTTCCTCCCCACTCCATATAAAGCATCTCACTGGGAAAGATGCCAATGCCGATGACCCACGGCCATTGATAGCTGAAAGCTCTGCATTCAGTCCATCTGAACAAGAGTTGGTTGCTTTGTAGAGACAAATGTCAAAATGCAAAAGACAGAGAAAAAAATCCCACATATTCAATGAAGGTGATTTGAGGGACACAAAATCTCAGGTGGCTTTTGCACTCCGTCAGAACAACTTTGATTTAAATCAGCAGGAGTTTTTAAAGTCAAAGCAGAAGAGAAAAGATTAATTTATACTTGATATACCACTGCACTATTTAGTACTTTAAAGGGATGATGTGGATACAGGAGGCAACTGTATTGCTCAGTGAGAACTGTATGCAGGCAGATCTAGATTTACTACAAGACTCTCCTTCATTAATTAATTTTACAGATGGACATAATGAGGCTCCTTTGACCACTCTTCCCACTTTAATAGCCGATTAATGATGTGAAAGCCACATTTCTAATCTAAACACTTAGATTAGGGGAAGGAAATATTAATGTTAGCTTATGTGATTTTTCTGGTATGTGTATGTTTGTATTCTTACCATAGAAGAGAATATTTGTACCTCAGGGTTGAACTGTCGGTGGTTTTCTTGCTTTAGAAAAGCAAGTGAGCCTTGGTGAGTGAGGCTACTTCTGCTGACTGCCAGCTGACTGCAAACTGGCAGTTTGAATCTCACCAGACTCAAGGTTGACTCAGCCTTACATCCTTCCGAGGTTGGCAAAATGAGGACCCTGACTGTTGGGGGCAATATGCAGACTCTGCAAACAGCTTAGAGAGGACTGTAAAGCACTTTTAAGTGGTATATACAGGTAAGTCTTAAGTGCCATTGCTATTTATTACAAACTAATCAGCCCACTAGTTTGGTAATGAAATATATGCAAGAAACAACTGAACTCGGAGAGCACCAAGACCCCGCAATTTGAAAACTGTGTTGGCTCTGCTCCCTTAGCTTTCTTTGTTTCCAAGTATCCCTTTTCCTTTACCTTCTAATCATTTTTATGGCCACTCTGGCATTTTATGGGGGCCTAGGAAAGGTGACCAGGGTGGGGGAATTGGGGAAAGATATCTGCTTAGCTTAGCTCAGGCCATTTTCTCCTTCAGTAACATGTGGCTTCCTTTACTTCCTTTCACACTTTTATATTTTTTTAAAAAGTCTCTCTCAAGTAGCAGTATGTGCCATGCTAATATATTTTCTTTTGTTCTTTAGCTTACAGCAATTTCCAATGGAAATGATAAGAGCTTTACATTCCACCCATAAAGATCATTGGATATAAGCAGAGAACCGATTATATTTCTGTTTGGGAGATAATTGCATTTAAAGCCCATTGCTCTGCTACTCTTGTAATAACATTTCAGCCCCAGAGCTCTATTTTCAACATAAATATATGAATTCTATGTGCATCTATTATTTCCCTATAGCTAAAGAATATTGGGGGAGGCACAGACGATGAATTGATTCTATAGTAAGTACACAATTTTTTTAAAAAAATTAATTGTCTCCTTGAGAATGATTCATTTTGATTACAGAACTGGGCCAGAGGCATATATGCTTACAAAGGAAAGGTTAAGATCTAATCCAAAAAAAGTATTTTTTAAAAGATCTAATATGGAAATTGCTATAATTTCCTAATGGAAAGTCACATGCATGTTTTTCGGTTGCTAGATTAGATTTTCTTTTCTTTGGAAAGTAGTAGTCTTAGGAGGTATTCAGGCAGAATTCTTCCACCTCCTGGCAGAGATCAGTAAGTGTCATAAAGCTGATAATCTTCTGCAGTGAAAAGTGAACAAGCAGAGCCAAGAGAAGATAATTGTATTGTCAGCAAAACTAAACATTTTCCCCTTCTTTTCCCTGGTAAGGGAAGAAAAGAGAAGCCCATAGGGGAGAAAGCTGAAGAGGAAAAAAGGAGCCCTTGAGATCGTTCTAATCCGCCTCCAATTTCTTCTAGATACAGAATAAAGGTGAAGCCAGTTGAAGAGAGATCAGTATTTTACCAATATACATCTCTCAAACTGTTCACACCTCCAAGATGTTCTACAACTACAACTGAATTGATAAGTTCATATCCTAAACACACAGATGTATTGGAAAGGCAACCCCAAGAACAATTTTCTACAGCAACACCATTTT
>JANHFL010008418.1:19721-31069 GCA_032468155.1 Oxyrhabdium leporinum
ATTGAAAAAGTTTTATACAAAAAGTTTTTCAATTTTTAACCCCCTCCCCCATCCCGTCCTCCCCTACAACCCCCCCTCAACCTCCCCCCCCCTGACTTCCCAAAGTGAAATACAGGGTATTTATTATAACAATCATAAACCAACTACATTAATCTCGCTCAAACGATAGTAATCAATCCTCTATTGACCCATAACCCCAAAAAATTATCTACCATACTTAATCATTCATAAGCTATTTGATAATTAATCTGGTATCCATTCTGAGTACAAACAGACCAATCTCTCCATTCTAATATATAACTTTCTTGAGTGACATTCTTCAAATACGCTGATATCTTCGCCGTCTCCACCAAATTATAAACTATCAATGTCCATTCATCAGTAATAAGCAGATAGTCCTTCCAAATAATTGTAGAATAAATTTCAGTCTTTTTCTGAACACCTTCTGCTTCATCCACCAACTTTTTGTCCGGAAGATCTTAATTTTGTTGCATGTCCACCAAACATAAAAATAAGTAACATTTTCACAATAATATCTCTAGCACTTAACTTATACATTTAAATACATACATAAAAATACCAACTATAAAACATCTTATAAAAATTTACAAATTTACCATCTTTAAAAGATCTTATAAAAATTTTTCTTTCAAATTTTATACCTTTCTTGCCCATATCCTTTGCATCATTCTTGAATTATCTCAAATAATAAAATATCTTTTTTCTTTTTTTGCAATGAGTATAAATCATTAACATTACAAGATAAAAATTAAATTGCCATCTATACGCTTCTCCCAAGAACAATTTTCTACAGCAACACCATTTTTGTATATTTTTTAAATATATATATATATATATATTTCAAGAAGTTGATAAAACAACTAGAGAAACTCCTTAGTTTCTCTAGTTTTGTCCGGTTCTTCATGTTGAATTCTTAATTCTCATTCTCTTACTTAATTTTCCAGTTAATAGCTCATCTCCTTATGCCAAAGCATTCAAATCTATTCCCTGCAATTTTCTTTAATCACGTTGTTTTTCCTTCACTGGGCTATTTTGTTCTGTTGAAGCTAGGCTTAGCTTTCGCTGTAGCTCTTTTCTAGCATTTATCTGAATGCATAAAGGATTCTAAATAGTTGAAGCTAGGACTAGACATGCAATCCCCACTTCCTAACATATATGCACTCAAGTTGGAACTTCTAAAAGGAAAGAAATTTGTATTGTATGCAAATGCCATTCTTTTCATTCTCTAGTCCATAATAAAACAAGAGTCACCAATTTTTGGGAAAGCTGTATACACGTTGAGGTAAACGTCAATGTAGTTTCTTTTTTGACCTCTTGTCTGCATCTTGCCAAAGAGAGAGGCAGTAGGAGCAGATGTTTTTTTACCAAATGTGTAGCTCTTTACAGGCTCAACTGACATATTTTGCTTTCCACTACCAAAATTTGTTTCTAGAAGTTAAAGACTAATATCTTTCACTTCCATTTAATCTTTTGTTTTCCAATAAACATCAATACATCAATTATCTGAATTATTTGAATATTGGAAATGAATGTATGTATATGTAACACTTTGATGGGATCTTTTCAGTTTTTAGAACAGGTGGTGACCTAGGTCCTGATAGAGAATTGGGAAAAATAATATTGGCCAATACAAGTAGTCCTCAACTTACGATCACAATTGAGCCCAACATTTCTGTTGCCAAGTGAAACATTTGTTAAGTGAGTTTTGCCCCATATTATGACCTTTCTTGCCACAGTTGCTAAGTGAACCATTGCAATTGCTAAGTTAGTAACACAGTTGTTAAATGAATCTGGTTTGACTTTGCTTGTCAGAAGGTCACAGAAGCTGATCACATGATCCTAGAACACTGCAACGGTCATAAATATGAGTCAGTTGCCAAGCATCTGAATTTTGATCACGTGATTACAGGATGCTGCAATGGTTGTAAGTGTGAAAAAGAGTCATAAGTCACTTTTTCAGTGCCATTGTAACTTCAAACAGCCACTAAATGAACTGTTGTGAGTTGTAGGAGGAGAAAAGTATCTCAGCCTGGTAGGGAAGCATATCTTTTTCCCCGGAAAATGTAAAATGTAAAATGACTAAATGATTTGGTTCTATCCAAGCAACTATACCTATTATGGAAAAGGAAATTATAATACTATTAGAATATAGTCCTTTTTTTTTAATGTGGATCTAACTGGATTCCTGCTTTCCAAAATGACTTTGTGAGAGGTGTGCTATTTTGAAACGTGTGAATCAAAATGGTACGTGATACATGGAATGTGAGCGTTATACCAGTAAGTGAAGACAAAACTCATATATATACACCCATTACATACGATTTCTTTCTACTGTCTCAGATCTTCCAGAAAGATAGTAGTCTGCCTCCTATACTAAAAAAAAATACCCTATAAACATAAACGATGACAGAAACACCATTTGTGTCATTTTTTGATTTTCTTATATTGAAGGTATACAGGTATAACTGCATTTGGATGAATGCTGTTACAATTCTGATAAAGCTTATGATCTAAAATTGTGCCAGGTTTGTAGTCAAATGGAGGCTTTAAGAGTGTTCATATTAAAAATATCTCCCCCAACACACTCTTCCTTTCAATGGGAGTAGATCAAAAGAAGAGGAACATCTGGCAAGTATCCTTACGATCATCCCTCCGTTTTTCCCCAGTAGCACCAGCCCTTTAGAGTAGGTTGGATTGAGAGAGTGGATCGAAAGTCATCCAGCAATTCCTCCATTCGTTAAATCTGTACCTGGGTTTCCCCATTCCTAACCTAAAACCTGAACCATTACTCCATACTGATCCCTTTAGCAGCAGGATGCAAATCACTCACTCTTACTGTGTTCAATAGAGAATTATTCTGCCACCAGATGCAGTAGTCTAGGTGATGCAGAGCACCCAATGGAATCAACGGTTAATTTTAATTAATTAATGAAATTAGTTAATTAAAAGTTAATTTCACGTTTTCAGTTTGCTTGAACCATTCAAGAATATCGGTAAACTTACTATGGGACAACAGCGTTGGCGGCATTTTATGCCAAAATATGTTCACAAACAGTATACAGAGTCAAGGTATTTGCCATGCCCTTCAGCAGCCTCCTCTCATCAGGAAGGTACAGAAACTGTTGCTACTCTGTGGTACAACGTTCCCCATTTTGATTTTAGAATATCATGGAAATGATTTTCAAAAGCTGTAAGGTATTCTAAATTCAAGCTTCATTGTCTTTCCTTAGACCAATTGCTGTTTAAATCTTTGCATGCCAAAAGCGTGTATCCATGATTTAGTGCATGCGCAGGCCAGCACATATGAAGGGTCACAAAATAGCCTATATTTCCTTTCCAAATAAATACCCTTCCCCCATATACAATTATTTAGCTTTAGAATATAACATAGAATTATATTGTAATTGTATTTTATATTGTTTGCTTACTTACTTGCATACGTTTATAACTTCATGCCACAACTCAGTCTCTTTCTATACAAACTTTTCGAACTCCAGGAAAAAAATAATGTATTGAGATTTCTTCCACCTGTAATCTTTTTTACAGGATTTTCTCTGAAGACAAGAATTACTTTCTTTAAATCTTTCTTTGCCTTCTATTTTTCTCCTCTTTTTTCTCTCCCTCTGACTTCTCTCTAGCCTTTAAATCTATAGACAGGGATCATTTTTTAAAAATACACATCTAATATATTTAGATGGTTTTACAAATATAATAAAAACGGATACTGATAACATATTTGAGTCTGTTCTAAAAACTGCATTTTCTCTTGAACTTCATAAAAGTCACATCCTTAACTACAACTTGATTGCACACTGCACACAATTCTATTAATTTCATGTGCAAGAGATCCTTTGAAAGAAATGAATAAACTTTTTGAAACAATATGGGGACTAGGAAACTTTTAGAAACAAATACATTTCCTGGATGTTTTTTACTCTATCTGTATGCTTTTGAGCTTTTGTGAAATACTTATCTGTATTCATACTGCAGATATTTATTCATTTAGTATTTTGCCTTACTGAGGTAGCACAGAGTGAATTTATAAGGATTCAAATGTAAGATACAAAGGAGGGTTGTTTTATTAAGGAATGGCAGGTGGTAAAATCTACTTCATTTCTTAAGATGAAAGAGAACAGTGAGTGCCACAATAATAAGCAGAGGGCCGCAAACAGTAATTTGCAAACAATAAAATAGTTCTGTTCACCTTTTCTGGATTATAAATACCAATGTATAGTTGATTATATTTTTATATGTCTAAGGACAAAATACACAAGCTATTGCTCAAAGTACTATTTCCGCAATGTTCATGAACAGGAGTTGTGTTTAAAGCGGGATCCTATTATTATTATTATTAAATGTTCTTATTGAATCAGCAACAGAAGGGAATTATATGAAAATTGTGAAGTTATCTCAATTTATATCTGCTGATGGTGGGATTAATCCTGCATTTTTCATTTGTACTTGCAGTATTTCCTAAAACTTTGATTTCCAGAAGGAACAATAAATTGTAATAAGGCTTAATGGATGCTTGCTAGAACAACAGCAAATTATTCTTTCAAGAGATTTATGGAAAACCTTGCCTTTAAAAAATGGTTTTATGAAGCAACCAAGAGTTGGAATTGCTCAGTTTCAAAATGTTTGCCTCAGCGTATTGCTTTCAAGTATATATTTTTTCTCTTCCTATACTTGTCCCTCTGAATTCTGCTTGCCAAATCATTTTCATCATTGCTAATAAGAGAAATAATTAAATGGATGCTTTGTCTTTGGCATGATGGCAAGGATATTCAGCTAGAAACAATAGAAATTACAATCTAGCTGTATCACTAGCCTGAGCACGTAACCCTATCAGCTAGTTAATCAAAATCAGAATACTATTTACAGAATTTCCCTCAATTGCTAGGCAACTTGGGGGAAGTAAGTGTGTGCTTATGAAATATACAGAATTACTTGAGCTTTTAAATGTTTTATATTTATTTTCTTTTATATCTATATAATTTATAGCTCTGGAGATAATATAGCTTTGCTATATAAGAAATTGTTTTCCTTCAATATAAAAAGTCAGTCACTAACATTATACCCCACACAGTGTTACTCCGTTAAGTCCCCTTTAAATTCACTGGATCTCATATTCAAATAACGATGTATAGATGGCCGTCTCAAGAGGAAAAATTGTTGTCTTACATAGAAGTATGTTGGCCTTATAAAATATAAAGATGCTAAACCCAAAACAAGCTACATACAGAATGAAATGTAACTGCTTCACATGGTGTGTTAACCAAACAAAAGCAGTCATCTCTAGCTTCTGTTTTACACTGTATTGCTTGTTTGTGTATTCAGCTGTTGGTTCCCTTTATTAGCTCAATCAGCATACATTAATAGCCCACATTTTTAATTCAACAACTTTGGAGCTAATTAGGCTTTTCAAGTGGATTTTTTTTAACGTAAGCTACGTTGACATTACAAAGCTGGATCTCAAAAACCCAGGCACAGAGTATGTAGAGAATTTCATTTATCATACAGTGCTATTCACAGAGGTAAGCACTATTGAATTTAGTGGAATTTATTCCAAGCAAAGCAATATAAGGGAATGTTTAGCAAGAGGGATTAAGGACGTTTTAATGGCTTGCTTGCACAAACTTATCTAGAAATAATAGGTGTTTCTATGCTTATCTAGAAATAATAGGTGCATATGAGGTACTCAAATGCACAGATTCATTTTCGAATGCAGCAAAAGCAATTAAATATTCCTGAATTCACCCATTATTTATGAAGGTTTCATTCATTTCCCTAACAGCTGTGCTGTATATTCAGATAATATAAGGAGACTTAATTATAAGACTGTTCTAAACCTACCTGGAACAAATGGCCCTTATATTGCGTTGCGGTTATTGATCTATATTAGTGAGAATTGAGCCACAACTCTACATCTTCCTCAGGGGTGGGGAGAATTGGTGAGTTCAAGGGGGAGTGGAAGATGGAAAGCAGTGAATGGGGGGCACATAGTGGTTCAACAAATAGTACAGTGCCCATTATGGTGTCATCCATTGTTGCTGCTGGTCATAGCTGATTTTTCATTGTGTAATTTGATACCTTATTTAGAAAGAACACAGATTCTGAGCTCTTGATTCGTTCAAATTATTGAAAAATGGAACTGGAAGATGGAACATAGAAAGCAGAAGAGGAACACTTCCCCTTCTTTCATCTATGTTACTTGATAGGCTTGTTGAAGGGATCTATTGATCACCTGACCTGGTTGATCCCAGTTGTGAATATGAGGCAACTTGCAATTAACATTTCATAATATTTTAGACTTAACCAAATAGAGTTTGATTTGTCTGCACTCATGTATTAAACCGCCAGCTGAGGATAATGCCCCTGATAAAATCAATGCAGGAAGTTAATAAGTGTGTGGCTTTAAGGGGCTACAAGTTTTTTTAATATATTCTAGATATTGCGGAATGCATATTAAAGCTCTAAAAGTCTTGCCAATTGATTGAAAGCATGTTTATTCAGCCCAGTTGAACTCAGCTGGCATTTATTCCTTGGACATATGGTTAAAACTATAATCGCAGTCTTTGTTTTTCCAGTGTTTTTTAAGGCAATATCGTTTTTTTTGGGGGGGGGGTGTTTAATGATCTAGGATAAAATGGGGAGATATATGCTTTAGCTCCTTCATTTAGATTAAGCTCCTCTTATATTTATGTACACTGGAATTATGAATTACAATAGAACAAGACGTTGTGTCCATGTAAATGGACATCTAAAATATCCTGTTAAAATTATAATTATTTCTTAGTGCAATTTCAATAATTAAAGTCCTTGTAGGTTACTGGAATTTTTAAGCCAACTGGTTTGGATCTGAATCAGCCTCGTTTCCATACATGTTAATAACAAGATACCACTTTCTTGGCTCCATCTCAGGTTTACTAAGCCGAGAAATCTGGAAACTGCAATTCCATTATTTTGGATGGAGCTACTGCCAGATGATTTGCCCTGTTGCAGTACAGTACTGTACACTACAATGTCTTCATTTTGGTGTTTGACCTGCATAAAATAAAAACATAGAATCTGAACCATTGTACTGTACCAAAAAAACAACTTGTCTAAAACTGCAGGGACAATGACTTTAAAGTTAAAAGATGAAGAGATAAAAGCTGTAAGTCTGCTATAAAACCAAAACCAAAGATTTTTGAGACAGTACTGTGCTTCTCAAAAGCTAAAAAAGCAAGCCATGAATAACTGAAATTTAGTAATAACAGTATCATAATGTAGCTCTATTACATTACATTACCAGGGGATTTTGCCTGTTGCAGTACTGATGTTTACATTATATATAATGAGGAATTTGGGGAATGGGCTAGAAATAATTCCATACCTTCCCTACTTTGTTTAATGTTTCGACAGCTGAACCTATCTGAGAGATAACATTCTGTATTCTGGATATTTTACATACAGTAGGCTAGAAACCTGGTAACAAAATCCTCACAATCTACTCATTGATCCAAGATTACCCTTTGTGAGTTGCTGAATTACCCAATGGTTGCATTTTCTGAGATAAAATCATGTCAATGTACAGAGAAACAAAAATAACCTGTCGTGTATAAGAAAAATGACCAGTGTTTGTTTTATGTGTATCATTTTATTAAAATAACACTTGTGATTTATATTACATATTATAGACTGTGACAAAGACTTCACATTGAATTTGAACAAACAAATGACATTTCCACCTATACGAAAGAGAGATCATATGACAGATCCATCTTACTAAAAATAAAATAGAATACACAGTGTGAGGGTTGGCTTCAGAACAGAATGTACCGGTCATTCTCGAGTTACAGCCATTCATTCAGTGACTGAAATTATGATACCGCTGAATGAAGGGACTTAGAGTTCTGGCCATTGCAACACCCCCATGGTCATGTGAACAAAATTCGAGCATTGGCAACCAGCTAGTACCTATTACAGGTTAGAGCATCTCACAGTCACAAGATCACCACTTGTTGCATTCCCTGCAAACTTCCTACTTAGGTACAGACTTTTAGAGATACTTTTAAATATTATAAGAAGAACAAATGCTGGTTATGCTATAACTGTATTATTCTCTCTAAAAAATACAGAGCAAATTTTAGGCAAATTGTAACTTATAAAAGTATCTCTCCAAGTACTTTGACGATTGCTTAATATTTGGGAGAAGGTGCAAGGTCAAAATCCAATGAAATTCTTTTTTGCAAGAAAAACTATAAAGTACATATCCAGAAAGAGTTCTCAGGTGCATGCAATTACATCTGAAGAGCAATAAAATGTTGTGAGTGCTCTTACTCTTTTCTCTGAGAGGGGGAAAAATATTTTCCCCATAGGACAATATGTAGAGCTTTAGATTATTTACGTGCTAGAGGAGAACCTACACTAAGAAAAAAAAAGTCGAGAAGCCTACCACCATGAAGGAATCTTGTGCCTCATGAAACTTGAATCAAGATGGAGTTTCCATACTCCTAGATTTGTTAGAAGGAATTGACTGATAGGCACTTCTATATGTTTGTCCAGCAGCCCTTATGCGCATCACAGTGGCTTCCCAGAGGTATATAGTGCTATAAAGTTAGAAAATGTAACCATTTAGAATCCAGTGCTGATTTCAAATATTTGTGTTTGCAAAGCTCACATTGACATTTCACAAACAACACCAAGTTTGAAACCAAAAGTATCTAAGTCATACTTTTCAAAAATTGTAGGTGTTCTTCTATTTCATCTTTCCCTTCCACTCCCACTCCCACCCCAAAACTGAGATTGTAGCAGGAGAAGGTAACAGCAGAGCTAGAAGTCAGTAGCCTGCTTGTAGATCCAAATATTGTTTTTCACATTAGAGGAATGGTTAATGCTGGCCTAGGATCTCAATCCTATCATCTACAAGAGGGTACTAATGTACAGTAAGTACGCTCATTTCCTAAAGATAACTGGGGTATATGTGGTCCTGCTGTCCTTACCCTCTGAGAAATTTTCAACCTTATGAGTTTCTTAGATGGTTGCACAAGTTTACTTCTTTCACTCAGTAAAAAACAAGAAGGTAACAGCTATTCACAGAATTTGGATGGATGGAGCCTTACTTACTTAGGTTTGCAAGCATTCATTTCCTTCTTGGATATCAATAATTTGGATGCCGCACTCCCTCATATATTCCATGTAAGTAGCATATGGTAGTTCCTCCATCCACTCTGGTTTGCAACCACTGAGTATCGTTCCCCTTAATTCCTAAGTCTAACATAATACAAAACATATTTAGACCTGTTGTGAGGAAATATGATACATATAAATGGAACTTTATTATTTGTATGGAGTATCTGAGATGGGAGTCCCTACTTGATTTTGCAGCCATCCAAGGAAGAAGATAACATGATAACTAGGCTATATTTGGATAAATAATCTTTAATATTACAGAAGGATAATATGGCATCTCTAGATTCTATAGGGAAGTGCATACATCACAGTAGGCCACATTATATTATTGATGTGGCCTTATGCATCTTATGTACCAAATCTGAATTTTCAAATGGATTTACCTGCTAATTGTATTTTCTGGGTTACCTTGTCAGCAAACAATTCTGCATTAAGTACAAACCCACTTTAAAACTTTTAGAAGTGTTCTAATATTTCTATAATCATTAGATGCATAATTACCGTATTTTTTGGAGTATAAGATGCTCCGAAGTATAAGACGCACCTAGCTTTTGGGGAGAAAAACAAGGAAAAAAATCTGCTTCTGCCTCCCAGCAATTTGCCTCCTTGCATTAAACAGCCTGTTTCAGCTTCAACACAACCTGATTAGCAGAAGGAGCTGATTGTCGCTTGGATCAGCCTCTTGACGATCAGCTCTTTCAGGCTGCAGGGATCTCCATTGCCTATTGCCACTATGCGTCCCATTTTCAGCCTCCACGTGCCCCGTTTTTGGCCTATGCGTACCCCATTTTCCACCTGTTCCTATCCCCGCCACCCGGAACGGTCCAAAAATGGAGCGCACGGAGGCTGAAAACAGGGTGCACAGAGGCCAAAAATTGGGCACCCAGAGGCGGGAATAGGCAGTGAAGATCCCTGCAGCCTGAAACAGCTGATTTGTTGGGAGGCTGATTCAAGCGACAATCAGATGCTTCTGCAAATCAGGCTGTGCTAAAGCTGAAACAGGCAGTTTGCTGCAAGGAGGCAAATTGCTGGGAGGCAGAGGCCGAAGGGTGGGGGTCAGCGGGTGGCGGGACTTTGGCAACATTCAGTGTATAAGATGCACAGACATTTCGACCCACTTTTCAGGGTGGAAAAAGTGTGTCTTATACTCCGAAAAATACGAGTAAATATAGAAACTGACCTTTTCTTCTTTTTGAAAATGTAAGATAGAAAAAGCAATCACTTTAAGTAAAATCAGTGTCTTCTGAATTAATGACTTGGTTAAAAACATTCATTTTAATAGTGGACTATTTGTCAAGTGAATAGGGAGAAAAAAGATAAATATATACTAGGAAATCTTCTCTCCTCTCTCCCCGCCCTCCTGAGATTGCAAAGATGGCTTAATCAACCTTACTGACATAGCAAAATTAAATCATCTTTGTGCTTACTTAAAAAAAAAAAAGGATAAAATGAAATGACTGAATGTGTCTCTTTTGAGGCAGTTTCCTTTTTAATGTTTGCGAAGATTAACCAGCCCTAATAGTTTTTAGCGAACATCTTAAGAATCTAAAGTAGTTCATATGGCAGTTTAATATTTTCTGATCATGAGCATAAACTGTAGAATGTTCAACTACATTTGTGTTTAAGGACAGCTCCAGAAAAAAATCATTAGAGATAGCTATCCATAGCTCCAGCACCTATTCAGTGTATTTTGATATGCATGGTATATATAAACTTAACCTATTTGTCTTCATATTTCTGTTAGAAGAAGGTAAGAAATATAAGAATTACATTCTTCTTATTGTGCTAAAATTTTATGTTTGCATAATAGACAATTTATTATGGCTAGAAATAAATACAGTAGTGGCCAAAATTGTGGAAACTTTTTGGGAAAAATGTATTTTTGAGATTTGTTGGCTAATAACACCACTTTTGGGGGGCGGGAGTAGTATCATAAAATTATATATCAATGGAAAGATAATTAATCAAGAATGTAATGCAACAACTTTTATGAAGGATTTGCTATTAGAATAGCAGTTATAAAGAATAGAAGTGAAACACATAGAAAAAAATGAAATATACAAAAATTATCACCATGTCAGTTAATACTTAGTTGGGTAACCTTTAGCATGAATTACGGCCTTACAATGTCTTCCCATGGAGTGAACCAAGTC
>JANHFL010008421.1:0-19335 GCA_032468155.1 Oxyrhabdium leporinum
GGTAGGTAGGTAGATAGATAGATAGATAGATAGATAGATAGATAGATAGATAGATAGATAGATAGATAGATAGATAGGAAGTCTTTCTCCTCCCTTCCCCACCATTTTACAAACAAAATGACTCATGAAAAAAGGATTGCTTTCTCGACTAAAGAAGCATCGGATGATTTTATTTTATTTTTGAATTGGCTTCAGAAGTACATTTGGAAGGGGAGAGAGAGAAAAAAACAAAAATGAAAAAGGGTAGCAAAGGGCCTTAGTCGCAAGAGAGCTGTTACTTGCGTTTATTTTTCTGTCTTCCTTGCGTTTGAGCTAAGAGTGTTCGAGGTCAGGCTTTTCAGTGCTCTTGGAGTTAAATATATGGTATCCGGTTCTACTAAACAGTATGGAAAGGAGCAGTAATCGGGCAGATACTTCTAAATTCTTTCAAACTTTATTTGCCTTTGTATGTATGTACATGTGCACTGTATTTCACATAACTGAATTACAGCCCTAAAATTCCAGAAATTCCAGCAATGTGAATCAAGTTGTGATGCTTTTTATTATTTGGCTTACGGATATATGGTTATGCTATGGAATTTGATAGCATTCAGAGCACAAACCAGCACTAGAATAGGATGAGTTATTTCCTTAAAAAAAACAGGATACAGTGGATAGAACCGAGTAGCCTTCTACCAAAGCAAGGAACAATGAATGTCATATTCATCTTCAGCTAGAAATCTTTAAGGGTTTTGTTGAGGTGTTCTAAGAAAGGCTGTGTCTGGAGTGCAGTTGAGACTATTTTATGACTAAAATTCTGCTGTTTTAAGTTCAGGTTAATCAGCTGTATGTGCAGGTAGTCCTCGACTTATGACCACAATTCACCCCCAAATTTCTGTTGCTAAGTGAGACAATTGTTAAATGAGTTTTCCCAATTTTATGCCCTTTTTGCCATTGTTCAGTGAAGCACTACAGTTAATAACAATAGCACTTAGACTTATGTACCACTTCACAGTGTTTTACAGCCCTCTCTCTAAGTGGTTTAGAGTCAACCTATTGCCTCCAACAATCTGGGTCCTCATTTTACCCACCTCGAGAGGATGGAAGGCTGAGCCAACCTTCAGCAGCTGAGATTCAAACTGCTCACAGTCAGCAGAATTAGCCTGGAATACTGCATTCTAACCACTGCGCCACCATGGCTCGGTTAGTAATACAGTTGTTAAGTGAATATGGTTTCCCATTGATTGTTCTTTTTCAGAAGGTTGCAATCTCATGACCCTGGGACACTACAATCGTCATAAATATGAGTCGCTTGCCAAGTGTCTGAATGCAGGGGATGCAGCAAGAATCATGTGAAAAATGGTCATGTCATTTTTTTCAGTGCCATTGTAACTTCAAATGGTCACTAAACAAACTGATGTAAGTCAAGGACTACCTGTATTAAAGTGTTTTATGGGGAAAGCATTGAATGAGATGAAGAACGCACTTCATTCTAAAATAACAAATAATTCCTTTGATTTTTCCAAAGCTCACTTTTTCATTAAAGTATTGCTTGTAATTCCTCCATTTCAATATCTTTAATGGAAAGATATTTAAACAATGCTGTTATTCTTCATTCCTTATTTCCTAAGCTTTGCTTTGCTGTTTTTCTGGGTATTTTTGCTTGTTTCTCAAGACACTTGGCCAAATTTGAATACTTCCTGCAAAGTAGTGTAACTGTAGTTATTACATAAACAGAATAAAACATGAATTACAGATAGCATCGTGGTTTCTTGTATAAAGTGTGTGTGTGTATAATCTGCTAAGCCATAAATCAAGCAGTCATATTAAAATTTGCATATTTTTGGAATCTAGCCTTATTAAACTTACTATACTTAGGACCACCAAGAGGTTTGATAATAGGGCACCTTGAAGAATATATTGCAATATCCTCCAAGAGCAGAAGGAGACGTCCATTTTCAGAGAAGCTGAATTTACCTCAGAAGCCCTATCCCCAGTCTCCTTGTAAATATCTGAGATTTCTATCTTTCCAGTATTGGAGCTGTTTTGGTAGAAGCAAGATTAGAAAAGGATTTGGGCCTGTGTGGCATAGGGCCAGGATACTTGAGGGACCACCTGTCTCCCATGGCTTCTGCGCAGCTGGTAAGTGCCTGCGCAGCTAGCATGCTCTGTGGTATCTTTCTGTTAAAGAATATCAGCTTCCTGTCATCTAGGGAGACTCTCTTTCCCAATTGCCCACATGAGTCCAGTAAGCCTTTGGATACAGCAGTTGGTCAAAAGATTTCTTCATAGAAGCCAGCATAATCTGCTAATGTTTTAAATTGTTTCAATGCAAGAGAATGTGTTACAGGCACAGGTCGTAAAGTTTAAAGTTACACTGGACGCCAAAAAAGATTCTTACGATCTGGTTTTGAAGATCCATGGTCTATTTCCCCCACTCCCCATGGTCATATAATCACATTTGGGCAACTGGCGTTTGCAAACTTTGCAGCATTTGTGGTGTCCCACATTGACATGACCACAACATATGGCTTTTTTTTTCCCCAGGAAACTGGTGTTTGCTTCCAGGTTTCTGCAAAAAAAAAAAAGCGCCCATTGTGAAAAACGTTTTCACTTAACCGCCATGGTGTTTGCTTCACAACTAGGACAAAAGTCATAAAATCGGGTGCAGTTATGATGATCCACTTAATGACTAGCATAATTTATGACCGTAATTCCTGGCTCAATTACAGTCGGAAATTAAGGACTATTTGTAAATATGCTTGTCCATTTTTATATTTAAAATATGTATTGTATTTTGCTCCAGTGCTTTTTTCCTTTGAATGCTAATTATTTGGGATTAAGGAAGTAAAATTAAGTTATGGAAAGATTTTCTGTTGGAGGGTTTGAAGAATGGGGCATAATCCTGGCAACAAGCCAACAAATAGAAGTGAGAATGGAGATAAAGTTTTTTGCCTGCTTTTCCTACCTAGATTAGAACGCTATTCATTTAGCTGAAGCGGTAGTCTAAATATTTTACGAGTTGCGAGTATATTACAGGCCTTTGGATCCTGATTTTTTTTCTTCCCATATGATATCTGACCCTCTGTTAATTTTATAGCTCTAGCAGTTGGCGAGTAGAAGGATTGTGTTTCTGCAGAAGTGTCCTGGTAATACAAGGGATTGATGAGATCTTTTCCTGGTAGAGACACTATTTTTTAATCCTGGGCTACTATCCTGGAGCAAATTATTGCAACATAAAATATTTCAAATATTACTGGTATACAAACGAAACAATATAATAGCAAGTTAAAAGTCATAGTACAATCCGATACATTTCAACTAGATTGACTTGAAATTTGTGAAAACGTGATCTAGCATTGTAAAGTTTTTATTGAAGTTATTGGATTGAGCCTAAACTATCTCATTTGTTCTCCACAATAATAGCTTCACCAAAAACTTTACAATGCTAGATCACATTTTCACAAATTTCAAGTCAGTCTAGTATATCAAGATGAAGTCATTTTGCTGAGCTCTTAAAGGGAATTGGAAGCTTTCTTTTTATCAAGGCCTTTTTTATTGGCCTTCCTTGGCTATATAATCCAGGTGCTTGTTCCAGTACATGTCTTGAGAAATAAGGAAATCAGAGCTTTGCTGGATCCTTTGAAATGCTGCCTCTCAGTTGAGTGGATTATGCCCAAGGTGTATTTGTTTTCTATGAGTAAAATATATTAGGAAGAAAAATCCAGTTTAAGAACTGTACCCCATATTCTACTTGTAATTCTACAGCAGCGAAGTTGCTGAACGTTGCTATATAGAAAATATAACTTTCTCAGTTTGATCAGTTGTTTTCATGTTGTGCTTTTGTTGACAATGAAGTTACCTATTTTCTCCAAAATTCAGTGAATGGCTTTAAGTAAGTAACAAACATAGTAAATATTGTGCATTATAAAAATAAGCAAATGTACATTTCAAATTTTTACAACTCCTGTCATACTTCGCTGTTGGCCATTTGGGCCAAGAGTTGATAAAATAAATGTATGTAGTTAGAATATTTATGTATTACTTTTCAGCAAAAGCTCCACACATCTGAACAGTATCGGATTGCCTACTTGTACTATCTTAGCATCATAAATACAATGTACTTAAATACATTTTTATTCTAATTTTTAAATAATCTCAGAACTACCCCATATACCCAATAAAACCATTAATATATGTGATCATTAGTTTCTGTGGGATAAGAGAGAGTTCCCATAGACACGATCAATATATTTTTCACATTTTGAACAATTCATTTGTAACTCTGTATTAGCAAAATGCCCTTAGAAGGATTGAGAATTTAACCCCTCCTGTAAATTTAAAATAGAGCACAGTGTCTTTCTGTCTTGGAATTTCAGCATCTGTTAAATAATATGGGTTAATGGGGAAAAATAAATACAATAAAATGTAATTAAATCATTCCAGAATTACTCATAAAGAAGGCTCCACATCAAATATGTGGAGCTTTTAAAATTTGAGCTTTAATGTTGATTTTGGATGTTGCACTTTTCTTACAGGATAGCAATGCTGGTGGATATTTGCTTTCCAAATACCAGACAGCATTGGGCAGGTTCTTCAGCTGGAGGAAAACTCTCATTAATCTCAGCTTATCTCATTAATTTTATAATCATGAATAGAGTTTTATAAAATGCATGTGTTGTATTGCAGGCCAATTTGAAGCACTTAAGAAATAAGAAAGAGTTTGAAATTGTTCAGCTTTCTAAGAAAGATGCGTTAGATGACATTTGTATTTGACAATTTACATAAACAAAACTGATTATAGTATTGCATCATGTGTCACTAAAATTGTTGGCCTATTAGTTCATTTCCCTTGGGAAAAGCTTCTAACAATTAATTAGCTATTTTTAAACTGAAACAGTAGGCTAGTTCTGCTTGACTGATAGATCATAATAATAGTTCAGCTATTACTGCTCAGGATTTAATATACATGGGTGTATTAAGTATATTTAAAATTGCTTCTCGTTATTATATAGTAATCATACACAGCTTAAGTGAATTACCGGTAGAAATCCTGAAATAAGGGCATATTCATGCACAAACTCATTGTAGTTTAATATGCTCTGATTTCAGAGCTTTCTTCATTGTATTGTTGAATGACTTACAATAGATCTGAAACCAGGTGCTATTTTCACTCTTAGTATAGGGAGGATGAGATTTTAAAATATTTCTGTGATGTTTCTAAGAAAAGGAATTAATGCTAATTTTACATTGTTAAATTATTTCTGAACCTATATTTAGAGCATGTAGTATGCCATTCAGCTCTTCAAACCATTTCTAAAGGCATTTGGAATTTTTGCTCATTTATCTCTGTATTGGTACTTTGTAATAAGAGTAAAATATGATTTGCACTTTACTGCAATATTTAGCTATATAGATGGCGTTCAGTACTATTGGAAAAGCAAGAATCAGTGTTTCCTCTTGTAGAAACCTATTAAGAAAACCCAATCAATGAGTTTTCCACTAAAGGTGGATTTCTGAAGTTGCAAATTAGATAATGCACAGCTGGTACTTTATGCTGGTCATTTATTGCTTAGTTTCTGCAAACAACTGTTATACAGATTTATATGAGCCTGATTCCATTTAGATTTTTCAGATGTATCATAAACCTCACTTTCCACCAGTTTTTAGGCCTTGGTTTATGAACAAACTTAAACTACCCATGGCTTTCGGAGTTCTTTCAAAATATTGGATGATAAGTAACCCAAAAAAGTTATTTTTTTCATCCATTTCTTTGTATATGAGCAAAAGGTGACAAGGTTACATAGTCTATGGGTTATGACTGCTCATAGTGCCAAACTAACCTAAACTTAATCAACCCAATATTAGGAAGTGGATTGATCAATATACCTAAGATTTTATTCTAAAACAATAGATGTTCAAAGTGTAGGGCTAAATACATCTGGAAAAGTTATTGTTAAAATGATTCTTTTAATGTTTTATATAATCTTCAATTGTTCAACTTTAATGTTAGTAAAACATTATTTAGCACCACAGTATTTTGTAAGTCAGAAACAGTAGTTTCCCCCCCCCCCCACAAAAAGAGGAGGGATAATTAAAATGTCTTATTTTAGAACTGGAGCATAGAAAAGCTTACATTTTATAACCTTTCACTAGCAGAAATTGTACCTGTGCAATATTTTTCTTATTTGATTTGATATTTTATTCCCAAATATCTCATTTTTTTATTTGACTATTTAGAAGAATCTCTTTGAAAGAGCTATGAATAGTGATTCTTAATGTGTTTGATCCTTTTAAAGGAACCTTTTCTTGATAAGATCCCAAACCCTGTAGAAAGAAACTCAGTCACTTGTATTAATTACAGTCCAATAGAAATGATGTCCCTATTTGTCATTTTATGTTACATGTCTTTTTGGTTTCCCTTAGTACTTTGTCTTTGAAAATCTCTTAGATTCCATATAAAGAAGATGAGATACAGAGCTGAATTTAAATTTTCTTTTTTTAGTCTATACACTGCATTTGTTTGTGTTTGTGTTTTTTTTTAGTTAATAAAGAAATTCTTACTCTAATGCATGAGGAAATTTTTGCATACTAATAAATCTCTTGGACATAGCTGAAAACAGTTGCGCAATAAGTTGATATTTGTTTCTCATCTTTGTGAAACTTTTGTTTCATTGCAGAAGAGATACAGTTTGGCGGTTGGTCCTCCCAAAAAGGATCCAAAAGTTAAAGGTGTTCAGTCAGCAGCTGTGCGAGCCTTTCTCAAAAGGCAAGAAGAGGAACAGAAGAAAAAGGGTATCATTCAGTATTTTTCTTTCTCTAAAGATTATTATTAGTTATTCTTGGAAAAAAATCTGCCTTCCTTTTGAAAATCATTGTCATGCTTTCCTTACTTTTACATATTCTGTGTCATTTTGACACAGACAAAAACAGTAACAAAACTAACTTTTTTAAATTGTTTTGAAGGAAAGGGCAGAAGATCCCTTCCTTTAAATATTTTGTGTCTGTAAGGAATTCTTATTTTAGCTTTGCAGACATTTTGCAGTCAGTTGCTAGAATATAAGGGGAAATGAAAACAGCTTGGTCAGTAAATCCCTCAGGAATGGTTGCTCTGATGAAACCCCAAGTGTAGTCTGGGAAGAAGGAGACCGCATAGAAAAAAGGGACTTGGGGGTAGCAATTGCTGGGAATTGTGTAAATGATTATGATTATGCTAAAGCACATATGCAATTTGCTGAATATAGGGAATGAAGGTGGGTTGGTCTTTTGGGTGATCCTAGGGTATGATTTATGGGGCTTAAGAGCAAGTAGAGTTATAAACGTATATTGTTTAAGGTGGAGCCTTTGCACAGGCCTAGTGGAAGTGATACCTGTGTCCTCCTGTGCAAAATGAAGCCTTTTGCAATCTCCATCTGGGTGTGTGTTTGGGCATTGCACACTGGGCAGGACCAGTTTTCTGGGATAACAATTTTAGTTTTATATCTATATACAAGTAATTAGCAGTAAGTTAGTTTTAATATTATACAGTTAAAAGCAAAAGCAAATACAGTTTTTTAAAAAATAATACTGTACTGATTTTCTTTTGCCATCTTAATAGAGAGCTACAGGTAGTCCTTGACTTACAGTCACTATTGGGACAGGAATCTTGGTTGTTGAGCAAAGCATGATAACCTGCCACCACTTCGCTCAACAACCACAATCACCTGGTTATGGTCATTAAGCAGATGGAGTCCTAGCTAAGGAATGGCGGAGCTGTCTGGCCCCCAAAACCAAAACTCATGGTGATTCTTCCAAGTATATTTCATTATTGTTCCACACGTCCTGACAGAATCTTGCAAAACGAAATCCCTCTTCTATCTACACAAGCCTATAGTCAGAGAGCTATTAGGGAGGGGCTGTCTTCACCTTCATTCTCTCACACCAACTATATGAACTGAACTGTTTCTTGTTCTTGGAACGTACTTCCTCTCTCCTGGGAATCCTGACCAGTACAATCCACCACAGTGGGGGAGGCCCTGGGAGACCAGGTGCGGGTTAAGGGAGGTACCCCACTGCAATGCAAAGGTTACATTTGCCTGCCATGCAGCACTTGGTGGCAGTGCCAGAGCTGGCCCTGAAATAGAGGCCCGGGGCCTTCAGCAGTCTCAGACTCACCGGCCAACTCCCCCAGAGTCCTTTGTGAGGTAAGTAACACAAAGCATTGGCGAATGTACAAGGTGGCTTTGGGAGAGAAGGCCTGGTGCTGCCTTGAATGGGCCACACACACCTCTCGGCAGCTGGAGAAAACAGCTGAAGGTGACCAGTGCCCTGCAGATTGTAGGGAATGCTGGGCTTCAAGGGAATCACACCGTTTTCCAAGACTTGTATATCTTAGAGAAGCACTCCAGTGGAAGCAAAAGTGCTAAGCTTGATGTCAAGGCCCAGAGGCGGTGGCTGGCTAAGACTCCTGAAGAGCCAGGCCTCTACCTCAGGCTCAGCCTTGGCACTACTGCCAGCTACAGTGCAGGTTGACCTAGATCCGCGAGGGAGATGGGTGGGGAGAGTGGCAACACCACACGGTCATAAGTGTATAGCAGGCGGGCTGCCGAGCATCTGAATTTTGATCATGTGACTGCAGAAGCACTACAATGGCTGTAACGTCTGGTATGACTCCTTTTGTTCAGCGCCATTGCAGTTTTGAACAGTCGCTGAAGTAATGGCTGTAAGTCAAGAACTGCCTGTGTTTGCTCAGAGCAAACCCATGTCGTAACATAGAACTATTCCTTAACGGTCCTCTTAGTTTCAAAGTAGAGCGAGAAGCTCATGCTTAATTGAAGCCTATGTCTCTTGGACATGCTGTACAGGTTTTTTGGTACCCAACCCTCTTAAAGAGATGTTTCAGTTAAAATCTGTGGTGTTATTTCCTACTATATGCTTTTATGCTGAATCTGTAGTGTGATACTTGAGATAATATATAGAATATACATTTTTAACCTGAGCTGCATAGGATTTATCTATATCTGCAAGATATATATTTGCAGAGTCTTTTTTATATACTAAATATTTTTTTCTTTATAGATCTGCTGGAAAAAAGAAGAAAACAAGAACTACTGGCTAGGCGCGTGGAAATGAAACATGACCGAAAAGCCAGAGCTATGGCTTCACGGACGAAGGATAATTTTCATGGTTATAATGGCATTCCCATGGAAGAGAAGCCTAAAAAGAAGCAGGGTCATGAAAATAGAAGTTCTGGAAGCACAGAATGTAGGACACAGGATGAAATGAACGAAATAGATTATAATATGTCAGAGTCTGAGCAAGAATCAGAATCAGAAGAATATGAAGAGAAACCCTCCAAAGTTTCAGAAAAACCAAGGGTGCTAGCCAAAAGTGCACCTCCAGCAATGAATTTTAATGATCTTCTAAAGCTGGCTGAAAAAAAACAATATGAGCCAGTTGAAATAAAAGTTGTAAAAAAGATTGAAGAAAGACCAATGACTGCAGAAGAATTAAGAGAGCGAGATTACTTAGAGAAGAGAAACAGAAAAGGGGTTATACTAAAAGAAAAGAGATCAGAAAAAGAAATGAAACACACAACTGCATCAGGTGCTTCCAAAAAGGAAATTTTGCAGAGGGATTTAGTAAATGCTAAAGCTAGCAGGCATTTGACAGACAAACGTTCCTTTTCTAAAGGAAGCATTCCCTCACAAAATAATAACAATAAGAAAACCAAAGGGCCAGTTTTAAGTGAAAAGCCTTCCAAATTGGTGTCTAGTTCCAAAGCAAGCCAGGCTGAAAAAGTAAAATCTGCACCCAAAGGGCCTTTAAAAAACCCTCCGCACAATAATCACATTAAACCTGCACCCAGTGGAGGAGGGAAAACTGGATCTAAGTCCCAAACTGTAGTCTTGAAAACGGCTGCAAATGGAACTCTCAGACCATCATCTAATAAAGAACTGAATTTGAAAAAAAATAGTACCCATATAAAATCAACCAGTGTGGGTTCTGCCCAGCACGAAACTTATAAAAATTCCAGCTCCAAGCAAGCAAGCAACATTTCAGTTACAGGAGGACCTCCTGCACGATCAAAGAGCAGCTTGAATTCAGGCCCCGGGCAGCCAAGCCGCAGTTCGATGACCGGGCATGGATCACGTAGCGTGGGACCCCGGAGATCAGAAAACAGCTTAGGGCAAGGACAGCAAAGTACAGGACCTAAACTTGCCAGTAATAATTCTAGCATGGGATCTAGTCGACCAAGCATCACTTCAAGACCAGTATGTTTAGGCAGTAGCCAAGGTGTAGGACCTGGTCGGCCAAATTTCAATGTAAACCCTGCACTTGGAAGGGATAGCATCTCAGGACCGGGTTGGCCAAGTACTGTTACAGCTGGAACTCTAAAGCCAAAGTGTACTGTTGTGTCAGAAACAATCTCATCCAAAAATCTGGTTCCGAGACAGATGAATGGAATGAGGCCATTTCCTAATCAAAGACCTGGGATTACCCCACAAGGTATCTTGAAAGTTTGTGCTTCTGAGTATGTATGTAGTTAGGCTTCAACACAACTATTTAAAATTGCATCCTCAAAAATATTCTGCCCCACAAAGTAAGAACTCTCTGACCCGAATCTTTTCAAACATGAACACTTTTAAGATGCAGGCTGTGGAATCCTGGGAACTGAAGTCCACACATCTTAAAATTGCCAAGTTTGAAAAACACTGCTCTAACTAATGCTTGACTTGGGTATAAATTCTGCTGGCTTCAATAAGATTTTAGAATGGGTATTCCTGAACCATAAGACAGATTGTGTTGTTGCATGCCAACGGCATCTACCCTGAAGCCTTTCCATGTGTGTTGGGGCAAATCTCAGGTTGGGCACCTGCAGTAAGGCAACAGGGAGTCCTACAACATGCATCAGAAATGACAAGCCCTAAATCTCTTTGGCACACAAAGAACGGCCAGTGTGCTTTAGGGTTTTTCAGGCTGCACAGCTGCAGCAGAGATAGAATTTCCTCATGCCCCATCCTCTATCCTAGGTATGGGCTGTTGTTTTAACTTCAAGTAGGCAATTTATGAAGAGTTGAGTCTATATATAAAATGTCTTAAATTTCTGACCTAGGTTTTCCAAGACCATCTCTTCCACCTATTACCAGTAGCTACAAAAGAAAGTTTGAAGATGAAGATGAAGATGATTCTGAAATGGAAGATTTTATTGATGATGAAGGAGAGCCTCAAGAAGAGATCTCGAAACATATCAGAGAGATATTTGGTTATGATCGGTCAAAGTGAGAAAATAAGCTTTAACGTAATTTTACTGTTGTATATTTATACCAATCCAAAACATTTACATGAATTCCTATAACATAGATAACAAGATTTAAAAGATGCTTAAAAAAGTAACACATTTTTTTAAAACTGATACCGTTGCACCATTCTGCCTGCAACAACCGTACAAGAAAATTGTATTTCTGCCAAAATTATCAGTAGCTCTTCTATATTGTATTGAGTGTACGGCTATTTTCAAAACTACAGTCAGAAAGTTCAGGGAATATTATGTGGCTTGCATAATTTTAGTAGAAAGGAAAGAGATAGTTGTACTATAAGTACAAGACACTTAATTGCTTGGTTTGGAAAAAAATAGTTAAATATATTGTGGCTTAAAACTGGCTTAGTTTAGTCCTACAATTATAAGATATTTGGCATGTTTCTATTTAAATATATGCAATTCTGGTTCTAAATATATATTGCAATTAATATTTAATATTGATTAGCATAATGTCTACTATTGCCTAAAGAAAGCCACATATACAACAGAGCTTCATTTTCCTCTCCCCACCCTCCTTTGATTATGCATGCTCCAGATCTTCCCCCAAGAACTTCAGTCCCAAAAATAACAATATTGTGCATGGCAAAATAATTCTGCTAGATAAATAGCATTGCATTTAACTTCATTATTTTTAGATACAAAGACGAAAGTGACTATGCCTTACGTTACATGGAAAGTACTTGGAAAGAACAGCAGAAAGAGGAAGCCAGAAGGTAAAAAATTAAAATAATCTGATTCACTCCGACATATTGTTGAAATCCTTCGTTGAAAATGAAACCTGTTAAAATGATTTCAAAGAGTGATAGCTTAATTGGGATTGTTCATGTCATCTTATGTGAAATTGTATAGAGCTTCAGTGCAAGAAAAGTAATCGCAAGGTATTGAGTACCTTTTCATCAACTATTATAAGATTACATAAGAATGCTGTCTTTTTTGTCTCTCTCATCCAATCAGTATAACTGTCTGATGCTTGCTCACTTACTTCTACATCATTTCACCTTTCTCTGCCCACCTGTCTGTGTACTTTCCTCTGTGTACTTTCTGGCCACCTGCCACCCGCTCCTCCTCCTACTGCAGCCTTTCCACCTCATCACACCGTTATCTGTCTTCAGCAACAGCAGTAGTATGGCAATTCAGGACAGGCAGAAGAGGATGCCCCTTTCAAACTCTTCCCTTCTTGCTTCAGCTGCTTCCTACTTCTTGTCCCTATTGGTAGATACTATGGTATTTGCTTTCAGAGACCAAGACATGACAAGAAACTGATATACAGGTAGTCTTTGACTTAGCCACAATTGAGCCCAAAATTTATGTTGCTAACTGAGACATTTGTTAAGTGAAATTTGCCACATTTTACAACCTTTTTTGCCCCAGTTGTTAAGTGAATTGCTGTACTTGTTAAATAAGTGACACAGTTGTTAAGTGAATCTGGCTTCCCATTGACTTTGCTTATTGGAATGTCGCAAAATCTGATCACATGATCCCGGGACACTGCAACCATCACAAATATGAGTCAGTTGCCAAGCATCTGAATTTTGGTCACATGACCCTGGGGAGGCTGCAACAGTTGTAAGTGTGAAAAACAGTCTTAAGTCACTTTTTTTTAGTGTTGATGTAACTTTGAATGAACTGTTGTAAGTCAAGGACTACCTGTAGAGTAAAAGCAGTGCCTCTACCTATCTTGAACAGTCTATTCTTAGAGCAAAATATCTTTGTTCCTCAGTCATCTAATCAGAATATCCATTATAAAACACAGAATATCCATCGTGAAACACTGATACGTCAGAATCATAATAATAGCAAATGGAGATTACTCTCACAAATCAGTGAACTAGAATTCCAATCTCTGTCCCAATCACAGTCTTTGGTTTTCTGCTGCAGGAAAGCAGATGTTTGCAAGCAGTGGTTATTGGTGAAGGACAGTCTCTTGTTCAGCATGTGAATATTATACACATGTAGGATGAGAAATTTATAATGAAATTGCATCATTCCATATTTTAATTTTCGGTAAACAACATTTTGTGGTATAATCCTTGCCATAGTTTCCCACACTTGGTATAATACAATGGTGGGCAAACGTTTAGTGCTTGTGGTATGCATTGTTTTTCAACTACTGAGATGTGGTAATACACTGACTTACTTTGGCTTTTTGGAAGGTTTGAGAGGTAAACCACATATTTTGCTCATTATTGTAACACTAAAAAAAGGGACCAAAGTTAAAAGCATTAAATTATTACATTCTGTTCATGAATTTTCATGGTGTGATCTGAGTGCATGGGAAGTTACTAACAGTATAGAAGTGATAATCTGGATGTAGTAGTAGTAGTAGTACTGGTAGTACCATACTACTGGAGCCATGACTCTTACTATAGCTCTGTTAGAAAGCAGCCTTTTGTAGATCAGCAGTGAACTGTTCCTCTCTTTTCTGAATATTGTTCTGACATCAGAATTGTGTCTTATTTATTTTGTTATGTAAAACATTCTCTACTTCATAGATAATAACTATCTTTTTATCTTACTCTTTTTTGGTAACGTAATTATACGTTATTATTTATTATTATTATTATATTATAAATAAATAAATATTATTATTTATTATTATATACACAAATATTGATTCAATCCCAGGAAAAGTAGTTTCTTTCCTAGAATGAAAAAAATTTGCTCAGATATAAAAGTAAACGAGCAAGCATAATAAAAAAGAGTTGTTGCTTGCAATTCATTTTGGTAAAAATGTTTAGCTCCTGTGGTTGGTTTTAAATTGTTGTTTTTCTTAATTTTTTAAATTTTATGGTGACTAAAACTTTATTTTCTAGCTTGAGACTCGGAGTGCAAGAAGATCTAGAAGAAATGAGACGTGAAGAGGAGGAATTGAAAAACAGGAAGCAAACAAAGAAGTTGAGAACATGTTAACCAATTTGCCACAGTTTTGGTTTACAGTTACTCTATTTGTTCCAAAGTTTAGCTTTAGTTGTACTCACATATGAAAGAATAAGAAATCATGTAGCAAATGGACATACAGAAAATAAGGACTTGGTGCCAGATTTTATGGTGCAAAGTTCTGCAGGCCTTGGAGAAGGAAAATTTGGGATATGATTTTCTGCTTTTCCTCAACACTCAACACCACTTCCCATACTGTGGGAATACTGGGATATTTTCCAGGGCAGAATGGGAATTAGTTACTGGGACTGCCCCAAAAGAGGAAATTAGGAGAAAATGTTGGTCCGGCCTTTCCCTTCAGCAGAAAGTTTTTATTGGAATCCAATTCCTATCATGAACAGAAATTGTTTTTCTGTGCTCACAGAGAGGCAGCTCTGGATCCAAAATTATGTTCTTTAGTTCGCGCTCAAATATTGACCTTTAGTAATTGCCAAGTTTTCTTTTCTGAAACACAAATAAATGCACTAATGAAGGATATTAGTCGTAGTAAAAATGAAAATTAATTATACTATGATGTAAAGTAATTCAAGGATGCCAGCAGACTGCTGATTGACTATGCACTGGCTTACAACAAGTGGGCCCTAATAACAATACAGTCTGTTTTCATTCCATAAAAATTAGAAAAATGTTTGTTTTTTATCTTTCAAAAGAGGTTGTGTCCTGAGTCAAGATTCTTAAGTCACTTTTTCTCTTCCTATAAAGCACAGATTTAAAAATGTAGCCAATGATGATGTTGAAAGCAATATTAACATTTTCTGATTCCTGCTTGACAAGATTATGTTAAAAAAACCCAAAAACACCTAATATTACAAAGCTTTGACATCATGAGCTGATAGAAAGATGGTGTTCCCTGAAAAATAACTCTCATGGAATAAGTACATAGCAACAAACAGTATGAGGAAATGAGGAAGCAGCAACATGGCGGCCAATATTGAATTTCCTTCTACCCCCTTGAAAAGATGTGCTGCTGACACTCAACCCACTCTTGAATTTAGAACCCTTTCTAGTTCTGTGTACATCGGGTTGAAGTATCACAGAAAGCCCAGTCAGCTAGTTATTTTCTCTTTTGCAGTGCAGAAAATTCATATGGCCTCTATTAGCGGCAGTCAGACATTATTTTATATTATAAGAAATATGACCAAATAATTGGTTTGCATATGGGGCTTAAACTTCATTGCCAGTCATCGTAATAAATCATCTTGGAAAAGACTAGTTTGCAGTGGTTTAGAACTCACTTCTACGTCTTTGGTTTTAATTTAAATATTTAGGTTTCTTAGGTTAACTGTATGCTTTATAAAAACTGCAAAGCTTGCCAGTAGAGTTTATTTCTGCATTCATTCAGATGCTATCTACGTTTTAGTAAATATAAACATCTTTCTAGTTGCTTGATGTAACTGCTTAACAAGATTGCTGAAAAGATTTCGAACAATACCAAAATTTTATGGTTTAACAAGTGGTTGTTTTTACTTTTAAAAAACTTTGGCTGCACACTGATTTCAAACTATGCACAATAACAGAGATGTTCATTTCATAGTTGCCGGAGAATCTTGGATCATTCTGTTCTACAAATATTGTGCTTTGGAGTTTCAGTTAAATATTTAACTACCAAGTTCAATATTTTTTTTAATTCATAAAGAATTCATGCAAAGTGCAGTCACTGAAAATAAGTCTAAATATTTCTTAAAACACATCATGCAATCCTAGCAAGAAATTTTATTTAGTTAAAAGTTAAGTGTATGTGATTACAGAGAGAATTGGAAATGGAATATCCTGGAAAGAATGCACTAAGAATAATCACAGAGATAAAAATCTTTATCAGGAAAGGATGGATTCGGCTATTAAAATATGACAAAGAGGTCAAACTTCAGAATTAATACAAAGAAAATAATGGATATTTTTATTTATGAAACTTATTTTTCTCAATTTAGTAAGACATATTTGCTGAAATAAAATAGTTTAGCAATTGCTATAATTAGCATGCAAAACAGGAGTTCTTAAATTTTGGTTTACGTGATCACTAGTGCTATTTTTACAGAACTGTGTATTGTAAAAAGACTACTTCGTTCAGGTGCACTCGTGAATCTTTTTATTCAAAATAATGACTGTTGAAACATGACCAAGTTACTGTTCATTTTATAATTTGAATATGGAAGTATTGAAATCCTCCTCAACGCCTCTTGATATCTGTGTAGATGATGTTCTCAACAAACCTCTGACTTAGCAAAAAATTTGTAGCGACAAACTTGTGTTCAGTTCCGAATTTTAAAAAATATATATCTCCCCAATACGCACTGCATGTTTTGACTGCTTCTTGCAAGTTTAATTCCAGACTACTGTATTTTTAAATATTTGGATGTTATTTGTCATGTAGAAGATAACTGGAAGATAATTAACTAGAAGATAACCTATATAGATCTCTTCATTTTTATATAATTTATTGCTTTTTAGTAAGTATATTGCTTATTAAAATGTACATATACAGATATAGTATGGCGAAGTTATCTGGCATTCCAAAGATAGCGTCCAAAATTGTAAGTTCTTTTTATGATAAATTGTCTATTTGCATTATTTCACTTTAGCAAAAAAAATATTTCATTTTTAAAAACTAAACTGAGAATCGTAGAATTACAGCAGTCTAAAAACCTTATATAAATTGGCTAGTGACTTTGTAAGGGAAGTAGAATACAAGAGGATTCTCTTAAGATATATGAATATTAAAACAAAACGGAATAACTGGCATATGTCATTTTTCATTATATTAAATCAGTCTCTACTCCTAAAGGAACTCCCCATATGTTCCCACAATCTACTCTGGACTGTTTCCCAACATTAATTCTAGGATCTATGAAGGGATTGAATGCCACTCTCGCCCTCTCATTTCAGCTGATAGAAGCCATTAGGAGGAAAATTTAAATAACATCCATTCTGTGTGATTGAAGAAAATTCTAGCTTGAACTGCAGATTTTGATCAATGGTTGGAAGATGTGCCTTTTTTTTTACATATATAATCTTTCTATGAATGTAGGAAGAAAACAAATATAGAATTGTGCTGTCAAAGATGCTGTGTTGCAGCTTGATAATGTGAAATAAAGTCGTTTTACATCAAGTCCTTCCAGGCCTTGCTTTGCACAACTAGTTAATGTTTATTAAAATTAAATAAAACTTAAGGGCACTTTGTATTTATGAAGACTTCATTTTATAGTTATCTTCTATGTATTTCAGTTGTACTTAACACTTTTTACAAAAATTACCAGAAAACAGAAATGTGCATCATGAAAACCCCTAGTAAATAATTTTGATTTGTTCTCTCTAAAGCAGAATCTTATAAGAATGTATAAAAACTTATTTTTATAAACTCCCATTTTTTAATCTCCCATAACTACTTATTTGGCTTTTTCATTTATGTAACTTTAATTACCTTTACAACTAAAGTGCATTTCTATAATATGCAGCAGGAGACCAAAACAGTGAAAATACAGTCTTAAAGAGACTGAGTAAATAACTTCTTATAACTATGTTTGGATTTCTATTTATTTCGTTGAGTCAGAGTGATACAATCAAGTGTTGGATATAACTGAGGATACATTTAGAGTTTGTCCATCTTACATTTTCATTAAATTTATTATATTTAACAGTGTGACAATTCAGCTAAAAACTGTTAAGCATAACTGTTTTTTCTGGTTCAATTAAAAACTCTCTTTTGCACCGAATACAGTCTGAAACAAATGATGTATATAATAAAATTGCAGACATTACATACTGTTGAGATTTTTGCTGGTTTGCTTTAATTTGTAGCAGATGTTGAAATGCCATTGAACATCTTTCTAAAAGACTAATTTCCAAGTATTTCTGAGAAAAAAATGGGACAAAGAACTGTAACAGAGTATAAAATAACTAATAATGAAATTATGTTTTTACAATGTGCTAACCATGTTGATAATTGTTAAATTGTCCAAAATCTTCCAAGTGAGCTCTATAAAATATGACTTGAAATTATTTTTTTCATTTCATGACTCAGAGTTTTCATTAACCATCTATGGAACTGTGGATAGTAGGAGGTTTTACGGTTTCAAAACAACACACATTATGGGACCCTTCTGAGATGGAGATGGTTTTACAGTTTTCTGAATCTTTTCCACCATTTTTCTACAGAATCTTATCTGGAATTGCCAGGGTTAAAAAGAATTGTGAGACATGTAAGCAAATGGGCCTACAATTCATAGACTTTTTAGGATGCAGAAATAGTCCCCAATTGGCTGGAATATTTTAGGGAGTTAGTAAATAAAGTGCATAGTGTTCTTATGTTTGTATGATAAAATAACACAATCAGTAAAATCAGATTTGTATATTGTAAATGCCATTGAAGGCTTAAGTTGCATGGCATGGAAAACAATTTCTTTCATTTTAAAAAGTTCAATAATTTCCAAAATAAGTGCCAGGGCAGTGCTTACTGTTGATAAACTTCCTATTATGCTGGATAAGCCAATCACAAAGACTTGAATTAGGTGATATTGTTGAGGTTATGTCTAGCATTTAAATCTCATTCTTCCCTGGCAATTTTATTTTGACCTAGGTGTGGTTTTCAAGACATTTTCAGGCTGACTCCAGTTAGTACACTGTAATCAAACTATGGTGGCACTAAATGCCAGCCTGATTGAAGTATTTTGAAACAGCATAAAGAACTGATTTTAAGTTTCCATAGTGGAAAATGGGTTTCCACCATTCCATAGTGAACATCTGGAAAGTACAATAAAAAAAAGTTACTCTTCATTTTCTTTGAGTATGCAGTAAAGTTGTCTCTTGTCTGACTGAGTCTGGGCACAAGAGAAAAAGGTTTCAATGATTTGCTACTTAGATGTCAAAACTAATTTTAAAAGGCAGATGCTCCTAAGCAATTATGCTGCACTCCTAGGTGGCAAATCTGAAGTAAAAATATCCACAGATTCAGCAAAGACCAAGAAACATACTATTTGCATGTATGAATAATTTAGTAACTCACAATAGTTTTTCATAGCTTACAGGTTTTCCTGCACACATACAATACATAAAAAAACAATTTTAAATATAAGACCATGGCCATTTGTTTGAACAAATCCTGTGGATGTCTCTGGAGTAGT
>JANHFL010008423.1:4462-23427 GCA_032468155.1 Oxyrhabdium leporinum
GTGTATGTGGCTACATTCAGTGTATAAGACGCATCCAAATTTTCACCCTCTTTCGGGGGGGGAGGGGGGAAGTGCGTCTTATACTCTGAAAAATATGGTATTAAAATACAGAGTGAATAGAACATCAAATGATTGAAATAAACCCACTTTATAAAATTATAACCAATAAGCTGAAGGTTTTTCTATGACTTCTCAATAAGCTGCAATATAGCTGATGACAATGCATGGCTATATTCTCCATGTTATATAGTGCAGGATGGACAAAGGATTGAGGCCTTACTCATTTTCTCCATCTAAGATCAAACCACGAATTTGCCCTGCATTCTAAAAGTGAGATGTTTGCAAAAGCAAAACAGCATCAGCTGCTGGAGTGAAACAATTTAATAAACTATCTGCATTTCAGTTGTGTTGTCAAAGAAAGATGCAGACAAGGTTAGAAAATAGGGTCATGACATTGGAATATCTCTACCTGTAATCTGATAGTCAATGTTGTAACTAAAATAGCTGACATAAGACCCAAATTTTGCTGCAGATTTTTTCTTAGTCAAGTGATCACTATATGTTAGCTGGCTCAGCATTTGCTGCCTGTCAGAAATTATGTAAGATGAGCCTAATGCAAGTTTAGATGCATTTTTTAAACAAATGACAGGGTTTATCACAGATAAACTGGAGTTCTAATGTTTATCTACAGACTTGGATGGTCAGGAGCGGAGCGAGGACACCGAATTGAAGGAATTGTCTTCTAATGAAAATAGAAAGCCTGCCAATCTTCTTCTTTGGATAGCAAAAGGTATCTTGTCGAAGTCATTTATCCGACAAGATCAGAACTTCTTCGATTATGTCTTTTTTGTGTGAAAAAAAAATAGACTTAAATGTTCAATGATGGTAGTGGCAGAAGAGAACAAACTATGTGGGAGAATGATGAATACAATTGGATAAGTAAAGTAGGCATAGAACCCCTGTGACTACGAAGCCATGCAAGAATTGAAGTTAATCTGAAAAAGAACCAATGAAAAGCACGGATCTACATCTCAGAATGAAAAGATAGTCAAAATATATCATTTAGCATGTCTCATGCTTGATATAATCTTTGTTGTAACTCTGCAGAGGAAGAAGATCCCAAGCTGACTGATGATTACCAGCACCAAAGAGGAGGCTCAATTTAAATAGTTCCCTTATTGTTCTATGAAAGACACTGAAAAAAGTGGAAATGATCCTAAAAAAGTTGGAAGAAAAGCTTTAGAAAAAGCGGGTGATACAGTGAAATTCAACTGAATTGGTAATCTCTCCAATATGAAATATATAATATCAATTAATGCTTTGCAACTATTTGCGAAGGTTGTGCAGTCTGCAGGGAAAAAGTTTAAACAGAGAGGCAATAAGAAAAACAAAACAGGAACAGCATTGCAATCAATCTAAAAAAAAGAAAACGAAGAATATTATTCATGAATTTATTATTGTTCAAGGACTTAATGGAAAAGATAACTGCCGCAATTTTCTTCATATAATGAAGTTTAATCTAACCAAGTTCCATTTGCTCAGTGTTCAGAATAATAAGGTATAGTAAGTTCTATAATGCTATAGCATAAATGATATTATAATTTATAGTGGCGTATTATAATGTATATATTCTGCTCACAATAGCTACACAAATATATTTGACAGGGAGGATAGGATTTAGTAGCGGCAAAACAGCGATTCTTTTCTCCTGTCCTACCAGCACGTTCTGTTGCTTAACACAGATACTCAAAGAACAACAGAACTTTGAACTGCTGCTACTAATCTCAAAAAAATCCTAGTTCTTCAGCAATGATTGGACACAGAATCCAATATAATTCTTGCAATTATACAAATTAAAATGTATTGTGTTTAAGCTGTCAAAACTGTTCCTAGATGGAAAACTGAGGTAAAAAAATCCAAATTGATTTCTTACCTAAAGTTTAACAAAAAAACAAAGGAAATCTGAAAAATAAAGCTTTGTATGCTATATGCAACATGCAGGCATTGCCCCAAAATATAAATAGATCATAAATCTATGTAAGTACAAGAATGTTACAATGGTTACTAGATCCCCTCAAAGAAAACCACCCATTTCCTTTATAAAGGAAAATTAGATAAATAAAAAGATATAAGGACACTGCTTGACTTCCTCAACTTGTCAGTTAAACCAGAGTTCCCCAACCTTTCCAGCTTTGCGGACCGGCGGGGGAAGAGGGATGATTCTGCGTGGCGGCAAGCACACATGCACATGCAGCTAATTTGCACAAGTGATGTCCATGCGCAGCCACCGCTCACGCAAATGAAACACATGTATACATCCTCAACCACTGCTTGTGTAAATGGGGATGCGTGTGGGCGTGCCCGCTCTCCCATTTCCACGGCCAACTTGCAAACACCTAACAGCTTACTAGTGGGCCGTGACCTAGAGGTTGGGAACCCCTAAACTAAACTGAGGGAATCCTCCTCTTGAAATTATGATGCTTCCCACAAATAGAAGTGTTTATGAAACAGCTCTTTTGAAAATATTAAAGCAGTTGTTTTAACTCTGGAAGCAGCTTTTGCTGCCTTTACATCCATATGTATGCATTTTGCACATGAGAGACAACCAGGAGCAGTTTCCAAAGCCATTTTTGGAAACAATGTGCTCCCTTTAATGATTCAGAAAGAGCCAGTTCATATTTGTGGTTCGTCTTGTGCTACATTGAGGATCAATCTATTCAGCTCACCTTAATTCACAGAAGTTGGGGGGAAATGGTGGAAATTAAGAGAGTCTCTGCAATGGACAGGTTCATCAGCTGAGGATCACAATTTCCAAGAGTTCTAATCCATGTGGATTGAAGAGGCTCTCTAAAGCAGACACTCACCTTCTACAAATGAGGGTGACAAATGAGGATTGAGATAACATGTTCAATACTATTCCTCCTGAAGCTTCTGTACTTTTGCCCTATTATCAGCCAGTGTACCTGTAATCTATTTGTTTGCTTTCAAGTAAATCTTCTGCATTCTATAATCTTCTACATCACATTTTTGATAAACACAAGAAAATTCTCCAATTTGGGGGGGTAAGCAAAAATTATCTTCAAGTAAATACAGTGATTCCCTTTTTATGACTCTATAATCCTTTAGTAAATACAGTATAGCAATGTCAACATAGCAAGCATTTTTAAATGTTTTTGATGAATATTTAGCATTATACACAGCAATTAGAAATTCTTACATCTATAGATATAAAACACCAGCAGGTCAGATGTCCTTATTAGAAGAACAAAGTTCAAATGACTGAACATTAAGGAGTTTAATTATTTGCAGTTTCAAGGACTGCAGTTAATTAATACCACAAAATAAAGATGATTTATACTAAACAATTAGGTAATGTATGATTACTGCAAGTTGCTTCATGTTGCAACAGAACATCAATGACAGATGTTCTTGAAAGCCTAAAGGAAAATAAAACACATGTTCAGATGCCTCTTACTCAACTTGATAGTTACATCTCTGATATAATTTATCAACCATGGCCTATTGAAAAAACCTTCCCCAAGGCCACCTACTTTTAAATAAAGAATGTCAACTCAGTTCCTGCAAAATGTTTCTCTGAAACATCCAATTGCTAGGCCAAGTACTTACTCTACATACAACCTTTGCCCCTCTCTTTCAGCATATTTTTGTGGTTGCACAATGAAATTATATGAAGAACAAAATGTCAGTTATCTTTCCAAACTACTGCTCAATGTCAACCACAAGGCCAAAAAATACTTAAATTTTTAACAGGACCTATCTAATACAAAATCCAGTGCTGCTATTGATGCTTGAGTCTGAAATAAACTGACTGTATTACTGGCATTCTTCTAACCTACACTTTATCTCACAATTAGCTGATTTAAACACACATTTTTACCCCAATGTTTTGCAAAGTTCCGGCAATCAAATCACTCCCCATCATTACTGTTTAAAATATAACCCTTTTCCCAACTAAACAAGGGCTCCCACTACAATAAATCTTGAAAATAAAGTAACTTTAGTGTCTGTGAAAAATTGAGATATGGACACAAATGGTACATATCTGCAGTAAAGAAATAAGAGGGGGACGACTGCAAATTTGGAATTAAGTTATAATTGAGATAAACAGGAATAGAAAAAAGACCTGACATCTGAAAAGTATAGTTTTTTAAAAAAATTCTGGCCCTAAGCAGGTAGAGATTGCAACTCAGGCAGTACATTTTATGCATCAAATTGACTGGCACTTTACATTGGCCAAAGAATGTTCTTGTGCTAATCAGAGCCTTTTGTTGGTCTAAAAACAGATTACACCTGTCAATTCCTTACACCCAAAATGATTATTCCATCCAATATCTCTAAAGAACGATGTTTCTTCTATCAATCCTTCAGATTCATCTTTTTTCTAATCTTGAAGGTTATTTTGATCCACATTTGACGGGAGAAGTGGTTAAAAAATTAAAGAGTGCTGAAAGGATCCCATGTTAGCAATACATCGGGTGACAGAAAGTGGGCATGCATGCAGCACTGAGCAAAACGATACCACATTTCCATCACGGAGTGAGACTCCAAATGTCAGGCGCAAAGTGAGCGGATTGGAAAGAAAGTTTGGGAGGTTTCTTCAGACTTTTCACTCCCAAAGAGAAATTTATAGGAGGACAAGCTTCAAGAAGATACCCGCTCCCTTTTCAGCTGATACCTTCCACCCATTATGTTTGGGGCGGGGGGGGGAGAGGGGGAGAGAAAGGGAGAATGTTATAACCGTGCTGGGGTTCAACCTGCGAGATTGGGGCACCCTGCCTGCCTGCCTGCCTTTCTCCACCCGGTGAGGCGATTCTCCCCTTCAACCCGGACGGGGTTTCTACCACTAATTCTCCCGCGCTGCGTTTAAGTGCATGGATGGATGAGGAGCGCGCGCAGCCGGAGGATCCTGCTACCGCCGGGGAAACGGAAGGGTAGCCCCGTCCCCTCTCCGGGAAAGAAAAAGAAACAGGACGGCGCTTCTCCCTCTCCCTCTTTTCCTTCCCCCGACTGAGACAGGAGTCGGCGGGGGTCATCTGACTTCCCGCGTCTTGCCTGGCAAGACAGGCACCGCTCCTCTTCCCCCTCCCCGCCAGGGCGCGAGAGAGTCGCTGGAGGCTCTTCGGCCCCCGCTGCCCCGCTCACCTCTGCGCGGTCGCCCGTCGCCACTGCTCTCGCCCTCGCCCAAAAGAAACCGCAGGACTGCTGTAGCGCCGGACCTCGCAAGCCGCGCATGCGCAAGAATAGCCCTTCCCTCCATCGCTTTATTCCTCCCCCCCACCCCGGCCCCTCGATTAAGGGACCGGAGACAAGGTGCGAAAATGCTACCGCAGAGCCGCAAACCCGTTAGGGCTCCGGGCTTACCAGCTGGGCTAAGATCAGCGCGCGTGGGAACCGGACGCTGTTTTCTTTTTGGATTGACTAATTCATGTTTTGCAGATTGGGAACTATGGTGTAGCAATGAAGCTGAGCTTAGCACAAAAATGCTGGCTATAGTCCTGTGTGTGTTTCACTTAATTGTTCTTGTCATTTTTTATTTGCAGTGATAAGCCAAAGGGCAGATATCAAGACCTGAAAGATCAAGTTAGGGAACAGAACATCATGGAGAAAATCTTATCGATGTAACCACTGGGAATCGAAAAGCCCTTGCTGGCACATAATCAACCCAACGACTTTATGAAAAAATGCCACTGCTTTTTTGCTGGAAATCAAGATAACATTAGCAAACGAAGCACGTTTATTGGCTTCGCGTATGTGGAATCCAATTGACATCAGGGACGAAATGCCAACATATCAACCGTTGCTCGCTTACTCGCCAAAACAGCAGACCAGAGGAGCAAACATTTGCTGAGCGTCCCTAAAAGAGCCAAACGCTTACCAGTCATGCGCAAAGGGGAGGAGAGTTGGCTTGCAAATAAAAACGCGAACAGAGGGAGCTGTTTGATAACTTCGCCAACTGGAACGTCACTTTTCAGCGTTTCATTCATTTCCTGGGCGATTTATGCCAGCACCCCGTTCAAAAGTAATACAAGGCAATTTGGGTCTGATTAATCGCGCCTCTAAATAGCGTTGCAAAAGCTTAAGACTTTTCGGGTTTTTTAAAAAGCTGTTTTTAGAAAGTTAACGTTAGCTAAAGTGAAATTTATTTCCAAAAATTGTATTATTCTCTCATGTATTTTTCATGCATTTCGTTTCATTTATTCAATTTAAGGTCATGGGTCAAAATACAGGGGAAAAAACAAAAGAGAGAAAGATGTGTGGATTTTTTGGTTATTATTTAAAAGCTGACTAAAAGGAAAAGAAAAGGCAAGAAACAATTGGTATGGTTTTTTATCCAGGAGCAGAATAGTTCTGTTGCATCAAGATTTGGCTTCTGATCTTAAAGGCAGAATTTGTTCACTGCCAGAGGTGTAACATTGTACTGAATAGTAGTGAATATTTTTTTTAAAGGTTCTTATAACAAGATAAATTTATCATTAAACAAGATAAAATATTGCAGGTTCCAATATGGGTCGTTCACTGGGATCAGAGGTTTAGTCTTCCGAGCTTTCAGACTCATGCTGGAGCCCATCCTCAGGGAACTTCTCTCTAACAAAATGTGTGTTTTGGACTATTCTGTATGTAGTATTTATGTGTTGATTGCTTTTTAGTTGTTGATTGGGGTGTTGATGGCCAGCTATTAAGTCATTAGCTGTGGTTTCCTTGTATTGCCAAGCCCTTGGCTTCTAAGTAGTTGATAAGCTGTTGGTAAATTGGCACTCCTGTTGACTGAGAAGGGGGCCCATTTCTCGGACTGCAATCATTTCCCTGGCTATTTTTGTCCCTGCTCGGCCAAGAATCTTAGTAGCTGCAAAACTGAATGTATGTCCTTGTTCATTGCAATGTGAGGCTACCAATGAGTTTGGATCTCCTTACCTAACCCCTCACTTGGGTTCTTGTAATCTAGTGGTTAACTTCCTCCCCATCTATCCTACATAGTTGCAGGGGCAATCCTTGCAGGGGATCCCGGTGACCAACCCAGATTGGATCCTGCAACTTTATCCTGGGACATGTATATTTGTCTTCTTTTATGAGGTGAAATATACCTGTTCCTAATATCTCTGTAGAAGAGGCTCTATAATAAAACATGAGTTAGAGATTGCATTTGAGCCACAAGGACACAATTGGTCATTATAAGGGATTCTTCTGAATTTCCCTTTTGAAGCTATAGCAGGCAGGAGACCATGATGAGGAAACTTCTAAATACAGGTAGTCCTCGACTTACAACCATTTGTTTAGTGACCATACAAAGTTACAATAGCACTGAAAAAAGTGACTTATGGCCATTTTTCACACATTTATGACTGTTGCAGCATCCTCATGTCACATGATCAAAATTTGGATGCTTGGCCACTGCTTTATATGTATGATGGTTGCAATGTCCCAGGTGATGTGATCATCTTTTATGACCTGACAAGAAAAATTAATGGGGAAACCAGATTCATCTAACAACTGTGGCAAGAACTGTAAAATGGAGAAAAACTCAATAACTGTCTTGTTTAACAACATAAATGTTGGGTTCAATGGTGATCTTAAGTTGAGTACTACTAGTACCTATATGGGTATCATTGTAGTATATGTTTCAAGTAGCTCTCTGCTTTCCACACAGGGGCAAAGCTGCTTAATAAAAAATGTTTAGGTAAGAAGGCAGAACTAATTTGCCATTCTATATCCAATATCTACAAGCTTATTGCTTTGGCTGGCTTTTTAAAAAAAAACTAATAATTTTATTAAAAATTACAACAAAAATGAATGCAAATTTAAAATCTATAAAAATAAAGATGCAGAAAAGAAAATAGAAAATAAATAAAAATTGGAATATAATGAAAAGAAATATTTAAAGAAATGATTTCCCCCTTCACCACTACAAGTATAAATAATTTTAGTAATCTTATCACCTCAAACTAGAACAAATGATCAATTCTTCCCACACCCCATCTCTTATCTACAAGCAAATCCTTAAAACCTCTTCATTTCAGTCTTTATCAGCAAAGCTCCATGAAGGATTACCAGCAATAACAACATCAATTTCAGTTTTGATCAAATAAATCAACTTTATAATCATTCCTTTTACTTAACTATCTGGATCTTTAATCCTTCAAAAATGTCTTAAAACTAGATTTCTTTTTAATTCTTACAAAATCCTTCAGTGTCATTTTTGTCTTGTTCCTTTTGCATAGCATATTTAAAACAGTCCATCTATCATGGCAGGCATTCTTAAAATTAACTTATGGGTCTGTTGTTCAAAAACATCTCTCAATATGCCCAGTGTTAAAATATGTTGTATTAATAAGTCAAATTTAAGTGTTCTTTATTAAAATCTGTAGTTCCTTCTGGTTCCCTCTAGTGTCCAAAATTCAAAGTCCATCCAGTTACATGTTTTTAAAGAATTCAAAACAAAAGTATTTTCACATGGAAAGAATTAATTCCAAAATCTTATTTCCAAAAAAATCAACATTTTATAAAATCAAAGTTTTAGTCACCCATACAAGTCCTTACGCGGGTATTTAAAACTTTGGTTTGAAGGTAATTCATCTGATTCTGTAAAACTTACCGAGCCAAAGGTTCATAATAGTTGAAAAGCAGTTAACAATTTCCAATTTGATTAGAAAAGAAAGTAAGTGAACTCAGGGGAAGGAAGTATGGTTGAGGGTGCCAACCATAGTTTGAGCAAAAAGATGGGTCTAAACCTGCCTGTGACTGATGTCTCGCAGTCTCCTCATGAGGAACAACTATATGAGCACTTATGGGCAATCTCAAGTCTCTTCTTGTCCAGAGAGGAATTATGAAGAACTGGTCGTCTTGCTGGGTCTTCATTCTATTGTGGTCATTGGCTCTTCTTTTAGCAGAACTATCCTCATTTGATGAAAACCCAGGCTTTAGTTTTAAAATTGTTTGTCCTCCCTTTAGAATTTGGCTAGGGATTATAGTGTGCATCTTAAACTTGATGGGTTTTGCAATAATAGAGCTGTATTATTGATACATAATAAAATGGACATTTGTTTGGGGTTTTTTGAGGTTTTGTGGAAAAAAGAGAAATCTATTAGATAGTTAACCATTGGGTTTATTTACCATTTGCAATTATGCAGCCTAGATCTTCATGCATCTGCAGCTGCCTTTACGTTATCAAGATATCACACCGAAGATTAAAATTACAAATTTGGACGAGCTGAAATGAGCACATATCATATGAACGGACAGATGTCAGGCAGGTCTCAGGCAAAATATTTCTTAACCATGTTACTTGAGGTCATTTCTAAATGAATATGCCTGGAAGTTAACTTGAGAAGCCCTGTGTGTGTTTTTCTTACCACAGTTTCCTAAATGTGCATTTAGAAGGAGATTGGTGAATAATGGGAGTGGGACAGCAAAGGGACAATAACTGGAAATCAATTAAAGAAAGTGAAACAGAAGCTCCAAAGTTTGAGGAATGGGTAAGATGAAACATCTAAGAAGGAGAGAAGAGAAAGAAAAGGAAACAAATAAAGTAATTCCTCAAAAATGCAGAAATCAGGAGTGTATATATATATAAAAAAATACAGAGCATCAACAATAGGATAGGTTCCTATCTAACATCCTGACAGGTAGTCAGCTGTAGGGGGAATACGGCTCATATATGCATTGCCTTAATATATTTTTTAATGTATGTGTCTTAATCATTTGTGCTGTTTTTAGTTTGAAAGATATTTTGTCATTAGTGACAGTGATTCCATTCTCCATTTCCAAAGCTCAGTTCTTTACCCACTTCCCATCCTATATATGTATTAGCAGGATTTTTCTCTTTTTCCTACTAATAGTGATCAAATTGGCATCCTTTTTTCATATTATGCTAGTGAACCCAGCATAATATCCATGTTTGTCTCATAAACGACAACACCTAGCTGAATGTAGCAGATTCTTAAAAGCTATGCAGGCTTAGTTGTTTAGTAGCTGGGTAGGAGACTGCCAGGAAATATCAGGGATGTAGAAGAGGAAAGCTGAAAAACATCCTGAAAAAGACAATGGAAATAATTTTATTATTGCTAACAGGGAAAAAAAAGGGCATATAACTTTCAGGAGTCAGAGTCCATTCAAGCGAGCCTATCTTTTATCCATTCACTTTTAGAGGCATGGGGCTGTTGGGAACCAGTAATTAGCCGAAATCAGGCAGCAATAGATACATACCTATGTATCATATTAAGCTCTAAGGACATTTGTATGGTTTTGACTTTGAGGAAAAGTAGCTATTATATTTATTTAAGAAGCCATGCCATAGCATTGTGTATGAAGCCAGACTGTGAGGTGAGTAGACCTCTGGTCTGAGGCAAATATTCTCTCTACTATAATGTTTTGATAAGATGATTCATATTTCTTTGATTATACATCACATATCTTACTTTAGTCAGGCCACTTTTGAATCCAATCTTTTGCATCATTATTTAGTTCAATATTTGTACCTCATTTGGTGATTCAGGTTATCAAGGTAGTTCAGACCAAGGGTGGGCAATTAATTTTCCCAAGAGGGCCACATGAGAAACTGAGACTGTTGTTGAGGACCAGACAAATAGGCCTGTGAAGATGTATAGGCATGCACCTACATATGTAAATTGAAAAAAGTCACTTTCAAAATAAAAGCAATGCAGTTGTACTGCATGCATGGTAGACACTTATTTACATTTGATTTCTAATTTCTGATTGACCTCACACAGCAGAGACAGCCCAAGGGCCAGATGTGGCCTTGTGGCTGTAAAATGCCAAGGTCTGATTTAGACTATCACATTTGATGAAAATGTCTTCCAATTAAGATTTAGCTTTATATTTCTTCAATTTAAACCTTGTTGTTCTATTCTGTAAGCTAACAGTTTTAATCCATTTAACTGATAAATGGGATAATCCTCAATTCAGCATATTCTGATATCAGGGCCACTGATGTTGATTGGTTACTAAACTGTGTTGATTTTTTTCATCAGAGCTTATTAGCCTTTATCCCCTGGATTAAGAGTCTTGAGAAATAATGACTTAGATGGATTTAGATTCCCATTAAGCCATGATGATAGGGTTTATTTTGGTTATGGCTCAGCATTTTGTGTGAACCCATATGTTGTGATTTACTTAATAAATTGTGATTAAACAATGATTTGCAAATAATAAGCCAGGCTGCAAATAATAGTGCAAATAATAAACCAGGCTGGTAATTCCTGTACCACTTGTACTCTCCCCTGAAAAATTGTCCCTCTGCGTATTTGAAACATTCTTTTGAATATTCCTGTCCTTCTTATCTTAGCTTATCCTATCCTTAAAGGAAGCTACTATCCAGAGAAGGCAAGCAGACAGACGATGATGATGATGGTGCAGCATCTTTCTTTATGTAATGTCTGGACCAATTTATTGTATTTTTCTTGGTCTTTGCTCCCCAGAATGTGCTAGCACACAACACAGCTAATTTCAGGCCTATTTTGTGATATGGCAGTTATTTTTCTCTCTTCATGTTATATAGGCATAGTGCTTTCCAACAGACAATTTCACACTGTAAAAGGGAAAGTAGTTTAGGCCTCTCAAAAAGGAACATTCTGGTAGCCAATTACAATGATCCTTCACAACTACGTTTGCTAACATGTTTGTTCACTTGCGCTTCAGATAGAAAGCAGGCTCAAGATTTGTAAATGGGGTAACTGCTTCTTTGTTTTTTGTGGATGAGCCTCATTTTATTTTAGAAATGAGTTGAAAAGCACTTAGAAATCACTACTTGGAGAAATGAAGCAAATGTATCTAAATTAAGAGCTTCAGAGGGGGCCCACTTGTTGGATGGTGAAAACAGAAAATTCTCAGACTTTTCTCCTAGCAATCAGGACCAAAAACAGTTATTCTAAAAATAGGTTTCTTGGAGTTATTATTTGTAATATTTATTTGAAGGAAAGTGAAAGATACAGCATAAGAAGTCTAGCTATATATAGTGCATCTAAAGCAGCAATACTGGTTTTTTTCACACTTTCTCATCTTGTTCAATGTAAAAGTTACATTGAGAGAGGAGAAATGAATTTCATTGCTTATTCTAAGATTTATTGAAGTGAAATTTGAAATCAAACCACTTGAAAACAAACTTAAAACCCATAACATAAACATTAAAAACAGAGCAATATTAAATAAGGAAATCTGATATGCTCTGAAAATAGTATGTTCCTTTGAACAACTGTCTTCCAGGATTTAAACAAGGGAGATGAGGGGAGTCACTCTCCTTCGGGCTCACAGGTACAGAAAATTTGGGTCCCTTCTTCATTTGTTGCTTCCTTATACTTGCAATGAAGTTGATCACACTACTGGTGGCCCAATCGGCATTCTAGTTAGTGCAAAAGAAAAAAAAAGAGTGGGTGAGTGAAGTAATGAATGAATGTGGAATATCTGAAAGCAACATGAGAAAGAACTGGACCGCACAGTGGAACTAAAGTCGTTGGATATCGTGGTAGCTTTAATGCTTGCTGCTTGGCCACTCTTTCTATTTTACTGAGCTGCTTGTGAAAGTTCAGGTGCTAAAGAGAAACAGCTTCTACATGTGACCCTCCTCCCTCTCTTTCTTTGATCTGCAAGTGGGGAAGTTCACTGAGGTCCTAATTCCACCAGGAGAGACTTGCTGCCATTTTCTAAAAGATTCCAGTATTGCACATTTGATCAATGTCATGTAGTAAAATGTAATACAAGTAATAGAAATTCCAGGCTAAATTTTTATTGGGAGGGAGATAATTGTTTCATTTTCTATTTATTTAAGCCCAGTTTTTGTTCATATTGTCACCATGACGCCAGGAACTGGTGAGGGAGAGTCTTACTGTTAATTTTGTTGAATCATCTAGTATTTGATACTACTGGCCATTCTATTGAAATATTTGATCAACATGAAACTCAAGGATATTTTTTTTGCTGTAGTTTGATTTCATCTATTCTCTTAAGATTATAATTCAGCATCTTGGCTATAATCAGTGGAGTTTTATTTATTATTGACAGGTGGTTTCTGGACAGTAAGTAGAGTTTTAAGATTGGACCTTTATGTTTACAGCAGCCAACTCTATTATTTTTTTGGGAGGAGGGGGGAATGTCAATTAAGGAGCTTTTTGAAGTCCTGAACTAAATGGATTGGATGTTAATAAGACCAATTCAAAATTCAAGAGATAACTAGAGATTTTGAATGCAGCAGAATATGTACTGAATGGGCTACTCTCCATTCTGGTGTCAAACCGGGTTCAGAAATACTAATTCATAATATAATTTTCTTGTTTTTGTGTTAGTATATAGTGTGAACCCAACCACTGTAACTTGTAAACCAGATGTATTGTGGTTTATTTAATAAATCCTGATAAAGAAAAGCATAGCTTAGCATATTTTGTGAAGAAAATTTTGGAAATGCTTCTGGACTTGGCGCTGCTTATGGAAAATCAAAAGGTGTTCCTGTTCAGTATTGGTTTTGCATCAGTTGCAAAAATTTCTTCCTGGAGAAATTGGATTTGGCCGTGGTGATTTATGCCACAGTGAATTTCGATCAATGCCACCTCCTCTATGTCAAACTGTCCCTGAACTGTCTAAAGAAATTCTTGCTGAACTAAGCCCTTTAGGACAGTGCTGGACAACCTCTCATCTTAAGAGCAAACTTTCTGTTTGTGTCTTGACTGGGGCCCTCAGAAGCCAATGATGTTGTGACATCCATGGAATGGGTAGAGCTGACATATTTGGTCATTTTCTAGTTTGGAGAGGCCTTAAGGAAAAAGTCATAATCAAAGGGGAGCATCCATTCCGCCTCACATCCCCTCTAGAATAATAAAAAAAAATCCTGTAATTTTCCATCCTGCCAGTTCTGGGAAATGAATGACTGGAAATGGAATTCTGGTGGTCATATACAGCTCAGATAGTACTCATCTAATCTAAAGGCAAAACAGAATTCTGTAGGTTGCAGACATTTGTTTCTAGGTACCTTTGGTAAGAAGATAAGCAACCATGATAAGTACATTCTGAATCTAATTAGAAAAACATTGTTCTACTCCCTCTTTTATTAGATGAAGTAATCAAGTTTATAAAGGAAGATTTAAAGACATAACAGACTATCAAGTTCTGAACAGTAATCTAAGAAATCATCATGGAAGCTAGAAGCAAGGGGTGTGATCCAGAAATGAAGAGGCCATGCTACAGAAGCAAGATAGTGCAACAGATTCAATTTGTAGATAGTTGGATTCTAGTGTAATAGATTAGGTACACAGTTTCAAGAATATATATATATATATATATCCACAAACACCAATATTTTAAAAAGTAGGCAACTATATGAAGTATTAATCTGCAATTAAAAAACCATAGGTTTTCTTTAATTTCTTTATTGATGATATGAGACACAAGGAACATGCCTTTTCATGTCATTTTCTATTGGAGTATTCAAGCAACCTAAAGCAAAGCACTTGCTCCTAACACCAGTATTACTGCTGCAATTCAGTATAAAATAGACACAGATTTCTAAATATGTTTCTATGTATTATTACGGATTCTGAATGTAAAAGCGAAAAGAGGCTGCGTTAGCTCTTTTCATCCGCCAGGGGTAGCTGAGAGGGAACGACATCAGCACTGCGGCAAAACGGACAGCTCCATCAGCATTTCTTCTAGTCTCTCGGGCTCCGACCTGCGTAATCATCACACTTATCTGGCTCTGTGTCTTGAAGACACACACACCAACCACCACCTTAAGTCAACAATCCAACGATGACTACCAGTCTATGTTCTTTTAAGTTTCTCGTATCAGCTATCCCGTCCCACCCCAAATCATTTTCTCCCTTCCAAAGCTGGCCAAACTTTAGCATCCCTAGAGTTTGCGGTCAAAGAAAACATGTTTAGGATCGAGATTGTCATAGACACACCCAACATCCTGGTGCCACCTCATTATCGTTCCCGCCCATTCCTCCCAAACCAATCTCCGTCCTTTGGCCGCGCCCTAGAAGCGCACGTCCCCCGCCTTTCTGCAGCGGAACCGGCGATCCTCCTCTCTATAAAAGACCGGGCGTCGCGTGTAGCACTCCACAGCCTCCAGGATGAATTTCTCTTCGGATTCCCACTATTTGGCCTCTTCCTACAGGAAGATATTCGGGGAGCCGCCCCGCTACTCCTCCCGCCTTGGCAGTTCGGCCACAGCCAGCAGTTACCGGTCTCAGTCGGTATCCCGCTGTAGCAACCGCGCCGTCTCGTATCGCCTGGCACAGGCAGACACCTTGGATCTCAGCCAGGCATCGGCGCTGAATGACGAATTTCGGCTGACCCGCACCAATGAGAAGGAGCAGCTGCAGGGACTCAACGACCGCTTCGCCGGCTACATCGAGAAAGTGAGGCAGCTGGAGCAGCACAATCGCCTCCTGGAGACCGAGCTGAGCGCACTGCGGCAGCGTCACGCCGAGCCCAGCGGCCTGGCTGAACTCTTCCAGAACGAGCTCCGCGAGCTGAGGGCCCAACTGGACGAGACGGAGGCCGCCCGGGCACAGGGGACGCTCGAAAGGGAGCGGCTGGCCGAGGAAGTGCAGTGCTTACGGGCGCACTGCGAGGAGGAGGCCCGGGCCAAGGCGGAGGCCGAGCAGGCGTTGCGCGCGCAACAGCGGGAGGTGGATGGCGCCACCTTGGCGCGCATGGCTCTGGAGAAAAAGGTGGAGGCGTTGCTCGACGAGCTGGCCTTCCTGCGCAAGGTCCACGCCGAAGAGGTGGCCGAGCTGAGCGTCTCTTTGCAGCCAACCCAGCTGGCTGCCATCGAGCCGGACGCCACCAAGGCCGATCTGACTGCGGCGCTGAAGGAGCTACGCTCGCAGTACGAAGGGTTGGCCGCCAAGAACCTGCAGGCCGCCGACGAGTGGTACCGCGCCAAGTTCGCCAACCTCAGCGAGCAGGCGGCGCGCAACAACGAGGCCATCCGAGCCAGCCGCGAGGAGATCGGTGAGTACCGCCGCCAGCTGCAAGCCCGCACTTTAGAGGTAGAGAGCCTGCGCGGAGCCAACGAATCCCTGGAGCGGCAGCTAAATGAGATGGAGGAGCGGCATAACGCCGAGGCGCTCGGCTTGCAGGTGAGGACCGCCCGCGCGAGCGCTACTTCGTGCCTCCCAAAGTGTCCCACATCGTTCTGCCCCTAATGCAGATTTGGGCTGGCTACTTTTTTCAAGCCTTCCACTCCCCTACTGCGATTACCGCATGTTTGTCTTCCAAATACCCTCAGGAGGTAAAAATCCAATAGATTAAAACATTCAACATAACGGCTGTTAAATTTACAGCAGTCCTCTGTTAAGCAGGGTCGCTTTTACCTTTCCTAATGCCTGTGAGATGCTTTGCGTTATTGCCTTCCCTTATCCATTATCATTGGTCGTTCTAGCTGGTTTAATGATTGTTGCAAACAATCGCAGTGTTCAGTGACAAAACGACAGGAAGGGTTGCACCGGGATGTCTGTCTTGCTGTGCGCATCTCATTCCTTTGAATGCTGCTTTATAGGCACCGCGACGTTTCTTAACGTTCACGCTGCTCTCCGTGGTGCTGAACACTTGTTTTACTGCACCTCTAGAGTTGTGCTAGTTTACTACCGGTAGCAGGAATGAAACGTTTTACATTTTAGTGATCCTGTTCAAAATTCCTGCAAATCAGCCATTCATTTTCCAGAATGTTTTTAATTATCTCTCTGTAATGGACATATTACTTGACTAATCTTAGGCTAATTCTTCACAGTTGATAATTTGTGCTTAGATTTGTACTATATTTATATAAATTAAACATGCTACACAGTACGTTACTATGAAACTAAATTTATAAAGATGGTAAATTGTAAAATTTATAAAGATGGTAAATTGTAAAATTTATTACAGGGATAATAAAAGACACAATTGAAATAAAATGTAAATTACATTCAGAAGTGCTCATTTATCTGAGAAAGGTGTTTGTCTCAGCTGGACCTCCCTGGAAGAATATTCCAAACTCAAGTCCATTCCTGCTATACATTTACTATGCTTTCAATACTGTAGAAACATGTTTAATACATTGTTTTATGTGGAACGGGGTTCCATGTGAGAAATTGCCTTATTTTCCATACAAAATGAATGTGATAATGCTTAGCAGATGTAATGTAGCAGATGTATTGTAATCTGAATTCACTTGTTTACATCACAAAATATGGGCTTTCAAGTTTTTTGAAATATAGATACTATAGTTGACAGAGGATTTTTGAATTAGCATTGTTTACAAACAGCACTTAGGAGTTACGCTAATATATAACTGATGGAGAATTGCACTGAAAGTTAAGAAGTTGCATGTCCACCCATTTTTTAAAAATATGCTAGGACAGTAGATCATTTCTTCAGAGTAATTCGAATTGTCATTATTTTCTAAATTACATTGCTTCCTTCTGGATATCAGAAAGCATTTATTCATTTTAGGTTATAATTTATTACATAAATATATTAGTCTTGATGAAGGCAATACAGGTAGTCCTCGACTTACAATAGTTCGTTTAGTGACCGTTCAAGGTTACAACTGCACCAAAAAAAATGACTTATGAGCATTTTTCAGAGTTACAACTTTTGCAGCATTCCCATGGTCACATGATCAAAATTCAGATGCTTGACAGCACACTCATATATATGACGATAGCAGTGTCCCGTGGTCACATGATTCCCTTTTGCGACCTTCTGACCAGCAAAGTCAATGGGGAAACCAGATTCACTTAACAACTGGGTTACTAATTTAAGAACTACAGTGATTCACTTAACTGTAGTGAGAAAGATGGTAAAATGGGGCAAAACTCACTTAACAAATATCTAACTTAACAATTTTTTTTGGCTCAATTGGGGTTGTAAGTTGAGGACTACCTATATAGCAATAAATCAGAGGTAAATTTGTCATCTTAACTATTCAAGAAATGTAAAATGTAGAATAGGAATAAAAAAATTACCTTTAGCACAAGAGGAAAAACAATATTACTAAAATTTATAATAGGAGCAGTGGATTTTCATATGTTCATAAACAATCTGAATACAGAAATAAGCTGAAAAATGGTCAGCTTTATTGATGTTGATTATGAAATAACAACAAAAAAACCTAAAGCATTCCAGAAGAATATCTCTAAATGGGGGCATAGGCATTTAATTGGCAAATGCATTGGAATATGATTGTAATTTCACATATATTGTACATTGGCAAAACTGAATAAATGGATTTGTGGTAAGCTCATTGGTTAGCTCATTGAGAACAATAATGTGCCTTTGCTATAAAAAAGAAAAATCCTAAGCTATCAATTAGGGAACAAAAATAAATCTGCAATATTGTACTGCTCTTATACTATTTTGCATTGCGATTATACAGTTCACCATACCCCCAAAAGATATAACTATAAAGAATGTGAAAAAGGGGGAAACCAAAATTATCAAGTAGATGGAACAATCTTTTGCCTTAAACAACAAAATTTAAAATAATTGCTTCTATGTATTTTAGGGGTAAAATATACATTATAGTTTATAATGTTATGCATACTACCGAGTGCTAATGTAAAGTGCATTTCTTGAATGCTTTTTCCTTTACTGTTCATGGTTGATCCTAAAAAGGTCCACCACTAACAAGATTGATCCTAAGCTGTCCACCACTTTGATAGCTTCATTATCAATCCTAAGGCTGCTCATTGTATGTGATGTCGTTTTTATATTTAATTTAACTCCTTTCCCCCCACCCCCAGTGCCCAGTTTCACTTGCAGATCCTTGCATTTTAGCTAGCAGAGATGTGATCAACATAGCACATATTGGTGTTTCTTGCTCCAATTTTTCACTCTCATTTTTCATTTAATCTAGCTTCTTTTAATGCACATTAGGCATATACTATGAGTCACAGAGAGTATAAACTTGTCACACTCCTTTGCCAACCTGGAGTTAATCTGTTTCATCATAT